>CAOKZL010003445.1:0-107168 GCA_948472985.1 Iguana delicatissima | reverse complement strand
GTTTTAGCCAGGAAGTTCTGTTCTGAAGGTACTGGAAATTTTAAACATTATCTATTTTTCCTGTTTTCCAAACCTATCTATGTCATGTTTACTTTCGTTTGGCTTAACTTTTCTCTTGTATAGGCCATAAATCACGAAGCATCACACGCACTTAGGAAACAATCCTTACCATGGGGAAAAAGATAAGCAGAAGTTTTCACACAGTAAAAGGAAGCTCCTTATAGACATTAGGATTGAAGAATTGCCAATATGTTGGTGAAATCCACAGTTTTAGCCAGGAAGTTCTTGTTTTGTTTTCCTGTTTTTCAAAACCACAAAAGGGGCCTAATGGATCCTCTGCTCGTTCAGAAGGAATGGATGTGTTCTTATTATCAGCCAACATAATAATATTTTATTCCTACTTAGGTTTTGGGAAAAAAAGACAAATAAAACAACAGTTTTATATTTACAGAGGTTTGTTTTTATTCAACAGTTATTTACAGTTGTTAGGAACCATTTAGAAGGTCTCTTTTTAATAACAGTTTGGACATAATCTATATATTCTTTGTCAGTAACCTTCAGCAATTTATTTAGAAATTCGAAGGATTTTTCAGCTCTCATGACTGCAGTCAGAGTGTTCAAAACCTGATTCACATTTAATTTTCTCTCTAGATATTCATCAAGGACTTTATTTATAATCACATAAAGGGTGACTCTTGTCAATGATTTCATTGCTCTCCATCTTTTCTTTGATGAAATGGGTGCTGCTTCCAGGCCCAAGATCCTTTGCATTCTGATATGTGCAGGTTCTGTGGTCACCAGCACTACAGAGTCCTAAAATTCAATGAGAATAGTTTTAAAATATGTCCTATACAACATCTCTCACCAACTGACCCCCATGTATGTTCACAAACCTGTATTTCTCCTATGGATACCAGCTTCAGCAATGCTGTTGTGCATGGCTCCTGGGCATCCCTTTCAGCAACTTGTACCTCACCACCACTTGTTCAAGGTTCCTGAAAATTGTGAACAAGGATTATTAGTTTCTGGTCTCCCCAAAGTAGCCCCCAACTCTCCAGATATGTTTCCCATTTTACCTGCACTACAGCATACTCTGCTGAAAGATAGTCAACATAGCGCCCACACTATATCTCTCAAAGGGCGTCTTCCTATTGGCCGGTTTGACGCACGTGATTCCGAGGGGTCCAAATCCATCCCTATTGGTCGAGGGCTCACACGACCCCACTGGCCCAATGGCAGCGGGCCTTGGAAGTCACCCCTGATTGGCCCGCATGGATCCGAGGGGGTCACGTGGCTCCGCTGGGGCCCAATTAGAGCCCCAATTTATCAATCGCCCCATTGGCCGGCTTGGACCACGTGGGAGGGGAGGGGACACGGCCCATTCCGGATGTCCCTCCCTAGCACTTCCAGGGGAGGGAGATTGACAGGTCATAAATCAATCACTTTTGACAGATCATAAATCAATCAAATCTGACAGGTCACAAATCAATCAAATTTGAGGGTCATAAATCATTTTTGACAGGAGCTACACAGCCCTACTACTCATTTTGATAATAATTTGGCCTTCCTCACCTATTCCTTCCCACGTGCTTGCGAGGCCCCTAGACAAGCATGCAAACAGGCTCGGTCGCTAATCTCTGGAATATTCCAAATAAATACAGGCAGGCCAGAAATAGCCAAACTACCCCTTCAGGAGACCTCATGGCAAGTACCCTCATTATGTACACATGCTACTTACAAAGAACTCCCTGCCGTGAGCAGGCAGCTTGATGAACCGAATACTCAAGTGTCAAGCATTCCGCGTTCGCATACTGGTTACCCTATTGACAATTCGGACTTAACTCAATCATGCTAAATTCTGACCTTTCGGAGGCTTTGTCTTCAGCCCAAAACTCATTGTTTTCCCTCAAGTACGGACTAGCCTACGACCACATTTTCCCCTATAAAAACCCCTGACTTTGAGAGCTTCCTTGGATCGCTCCTGACTTCCATACTGCCTTGCTGCCACTTTGCTTGGTGAGCCTTCCCCTCAGTCCCACATACTGAGATCCACGAACTCTATCTTCAGACTACCCGGGCTTCAGGACAGGTGCAGTATTTCCCATGCCAGAAACCTCCTCTCAAAATCCCTCTATCCAACTCTAACCTTTATTTCTCTAGTTATCTGTGTGAGTGTGTTGCATACACTTGTTTGATTGTATTTTAATAAAAACAACAATTATTATTTCACATCTGTTTGCTCCTTGACTCGGCCTGACCCCATAGACGCTGGGTAAAAGATCTCGCTCCGTTGCCTTGCCTCTCATATTGCTAACATTCTCCTTTCTATTGGGATGTTCCAGTCCAACATGGAGGCTTGTGAGAATCAGGGAGAAGAAAAAGGCCTTCTGGGCATCAGCTTCTTCTGAGAGAACAAGCTCATGGTGAACTATCTGAACAGTCTCTTGTGGATGGTAGATCAAGGCATCCCTGAAATCTCAGCTGTTCATCACTGCATGACCATCAAAGCATCAGCAGCCATACAAAACATGACAAGCAACCTCTGGGTGTGGGGTTTCCCAGATGTCTGCATTCAGGACAAAACAAAGTGTAGGAAGGTAGAGGACACGTGTGTTTTAATTGAGGGTAGAGATCCACCACCCCAAAAACAATATAGGTATCCTGTGGAAACTGAGAAAGGGATAGGAAAGACCATAAAGTGGTGGTTTTCAACCTGTGGGTCCCCAGATGTTTTTGGACTTCAGCTCCCAGAAGCCCTGAGCATTGACCATAGTGGCTGGGGCTTCTGGGAGCTGAAGTCCAAAAACATCTGGGGACCCACAGGTTGAGAACCACTGCCATAAAGGGACTCCTTAAGTGAGATGTGATCACTCCCACACAGTCGATCTGCTGTGCTCCGCTGTGGCCCTGAAAGCAGATGGGAAGATATGGAAGATGATGGTGGATTTCAGGGCTCTGAATGCCACCAGTCCCCCAGTGGCACCAGTAGTGGTGAAATATAATGAAATCTTGGCCACCATTGCTGCCAGTGCCAGGTATTATAGTGTAATGGATTTGGCCAAAGCATTCCACTCCACACAACTGCATGAAGCGTGCAGGTATAAATTTGCTTTCATGTTTAGAGGGTAACAGTATGTCTTCAAGGGGGACCCCCAGGGATTCCACTTCAGTCCTTGTATCTGCCATGCCCATGTGGTCAAGATATGGGATAGGCTGCAGCCAGCCTCATGATCCCATGTCCTGTCCTATGTGGATGATATACTGGTACATTCAGATTTGAGGGGAAAAACTAGGGAGAATCCCAAGACCCTGGAGGTCTTGGGATTCTTGCAGGATAAGGGTTTCAAGGCTAACTGGGAGAATGCAGCTAATCTCCACCAAAGTTAAGTACTTAGGACTCTGCTTGGGAGCTGAAGGTCACAGTCCAGACTCCAAGTGAGTAGAGGTGATTTCCAAGCTACCTGAGGCTACTGATGTGCACTCCCTACGTTCCATCCTGAGTACATTCAATTTTTCTCAAGACTTCATTGAGTCCTTCACTGCCAAAGCAAGGCTTCTGTATGCTCTCTTGAAAAAGAACACCCAGTGGGAATGGGGTCCTGCACAACAACAGGCATTTCACAGTTGAAGGAGGATCTGATGGAGGCGACCGCCTTAGCTCACTTGAACAAGACCAAACCTTTCCTCATCCGGTTAGCCACCTCTAACTGGAGCATCAGGGCAGTTCTTTCCCAACCCTTGAATGGCACTCAGTGTATTATTGCTTACGCCTCCAGGAATTTGAGTCCACATGAGATGAAATTCAGTCTGTGTGAGAAAATGTGCCTCACATTGATCTGTGCATTGACACAGTGGGAGTTTATTATCGGAGGTCTCCATGTGATCGTCCAGACACCCCACACGTCACTCATGTACATTCTGTCCAGGAAAGACCAGAACGGCCAAGTATCCAATGCCAGGATAGCTAAATGGACTCTTTCCCTGGTGTTGCATGGGGTGGACTTCCAAAAACAGCCCCAAGAACCGATGGCTCCATATGGCCTAATTGTTGCTGGAGCCACACATGAATATCCTTTATTTTTATTTATTTTTATTTTTTTTATTTATAAAAATTTATTAAAAAAGAAAAATATACATACATCCACAAACATCCAGAACTACACATATTAATTCTTAAACTCCCCATCATCCACCTCTCCCAGTGCAAATTCTACCTTTCAAACAAATTATCAAAAATTAATTAAACAACTCTTACATACATCTACTAATTATACACAGCCTATTATTTCCCACCACCCAACATCCTCCCATGCAAAAAAAAAAGGAAATATTACCTCCCTCTTCCTTTCCCTCCCCCCTTCTCAAACTCAAGGGTATCCTATTACCTTATCTATTACTTCCTTCTTTTACCTATCTGTCTTAAAGTTCTTACACTTTTTTTCTTTATCTCCAATTCAAGTCCTTATTCCTTATTACTTTTAAAACTGTTTTTTTGTTACTAAGACATCTTTTTCTGTTTATGTCAATTCTTTATAAAACTAATTACACCTGTTTTTAATTACCAAAAAAATACCTTTTCCTGAGTCTAACTTTTAATTTAAAAATAATACAGCTTTTTCTCCCCAGCATAGGGAGTACCATTTCCCATTCTTCAAGTTTTTTCTTTTTCTGATTATCTTTTAACAACTCAATAACAATATCTGCTTCCGCTATATCATATAACTTAAACAACCAGTCTTTCAATCTTGGAATAATTTTTTGTTTCCACACTTTAGCATAACATATTCTTGCTGCTGTTATCACGTATAGTGTTATTTTCTTCTGTGATTTATTAATGCCTAATTAATCTATCATATTAAGTAAATAAATTTGAGGTGTCAAATCAAATCTTTTTCTTAATACTTCTTGTATTATATTGTGTACCATTTCCCAAAATCTTTTCACTCTTTTGCATTTCCAACATACAAAATGTACCACGTTCTTCACATTTCCAACACAAATCCTTTACATTCTTTTGCATCTTTGCCAATTGTACTTGTCAGGCACAGATTCACGCTCACATGTAGTCAATAAACTGGATAGAAGTTTTATTGAAACATAGTGGATGATGCTGTCTTACAGGCATTAAAGCTCAAGAATGGGATTTGCTTCCCACACTTTACATTTAAACAGGCAACTTCGCAGGACAAAACCATCAAATCACCATGACTACTATCTGATCTATCTGTTCCTGTGAAACTCTAGCCAGAAGGAATGTTCTGCATATGTAAATACCCTAACAGATTACTATCACTATTCCTTCAATCTATTGCTATACTAAATCAATTAATATATATATGGCACCCGACATCCTGCCCCCCTCAAATATATATATATATATATATAAAACACTGCATAACCGTAGACATGCAGAAGGATTACATAGCAATATAAATGCAGTAGAAAAATCAATCGGGGTGTTGAGGAACATCATTCGTCGAAGAAGTCGGCGAAGGGGCCCTCTTCAGCAAACTGGAATGAAACACAGGATGAACAGCTTTGAGTGAGGAAGGGAGATCCAATTCAAAAGAGACATCATTAATAACGTGTTTCAACGGAAAAGGACCTAGAAAGCGAGGAGCAAGTTTCTTAGACGGGGAGGGCAATGAAATGTTCCTAAAAGAAAGGAAGACCAAGTCACCAGGTTTATATTGGGGATTCAGCAGTCGCTTACGGTCAGTGAAGCATTTGTGAGCAGCTTTAGCGGAAGTGAGAGCACAGGAGACGGATTGCCAAAGGATAGAAAACTTAGTGATCCAAGCCGAAACAGAAGGAGGGGCAGAAGGAGGGAAGGAGAGAGGGGGAAAAGGAGAAGGGAGAAAACCATAAGCAATTTCAAAGGGGGGCAACCCAGTGGAGGAATGAACTGCAGAGTTGATGGCAAATTCAGCGAAAGGAAGGAGCGAAGCCCAATCAGTTTGGTTCTCATTAACAAAACACCTAAGAAACTGCTCAAGGGATTTGTTAACACGCTCTGATTGACCATCCGTCTGGGGCTGATAGGCACTGCTGAGTTTCTGGGTGACGCCCAGGGTTTTCAGTAAACAAGTCCAAAACTTGGAAGTGAAAACAGGATCCCTGTCAGAAATAATCACAGAGGGTAATCCGTGAAGTCTCCAGACATGAGACATAAACAAGTCAGGAAGCTTCTCCGCAGTGGGCACACGCCTCAGAGGCACAAAATGACCATTGTTTTGAAAAATGATCAGTAATAACCCAGATTGCTTGAAAACCTTGTGAGGAGGGGAGGGCCACGATGAAATCCCAGGCGATTACTGACCAAGAGGTAGAAGGAACAGGCAAAGGTTGCAGGAGCCCTTGAGATTTGAGGAGGCCGACTTAGAAACATTGCAGGTGGCACACTGTTTAATATAAGTCTGTACTGAAGAGTTCAATCCAGGCCACCAAAAGAGGCGTCGAATCGCATGCAAAAAACCCGAAATGTCCAGTGGGTTTGG
Organism: Iguana delicatissima; assembly: GCA_948472985.1. Lineage (NCBI taxonomy): Eukaryota > Metazoa > Chordata > Lepidosauria > Squamata > Iguanidae > Iguana > Iguana delicatissima. Next base: position 100,671 of record CAOKZL010003445.1, on the reverse strand, counting down.
TATCGTGATGTCTATGAAGACATGCTCGCGGGCAGCAGCGGGAACATAGATCCTGGCGCCGTAGAAGGGGAGATTATCAACCCAGGCTATTTTGTCCTTGTTAGCCTGGAGCCAAGAATCATAGCATCACGGAGAGCCGAGTCACAGAGAGATGAAGCAGAAAGCCTCGTTTTGGCTAGAGCGCGAGTGGTCACTTGAGAAGCCAGGGAGGAGGCAGGAAATAAATCTTGGGGAGGAGGGGATGCGGTAGGGGAGCCCACAAAACAGGAAAGACGAGAGAGGGTCAGCTAGCTGGTTAATGCACCCAGGTTTGAAAACAATTTTAAATCGAAAACGCTGGAAAAACTCAGCCCACTGCACCTGTTTGGGGGGGAGTTTCTTAGCAGACTGCAAGGCTTGTAAATTCCTGTGATCAGTCCAAACTTCAAAGGGGTGGCGGGCCCCTTAAAGTAAGTGGCGCCAGGAGGACAGCGCAAAATGTCTTCCTTCTCCCAAATAGGCCAGTTAGATTGTTGAGGAGAAAACTTCTTTGAAATGAAGGCACAAGGCTTGAGTGCCCTCTCAGAGTCATGTTGCAACAGGACGGCTGCCATCGCGAAATCTGAAGCATCCGTTTGTACAATGAAAGGTTTCGTAGTGTCCGGGAAAAGAAGTAAAGGCTCAGAAGTGAATTTAGATTTCAACAGTTCAAAAGAGGATTGGCATTCAGGGAACCAAGAAAGTCTATGTGGCTTGGTCATGGATGAGCCCTTAGGTTTCCGCAAAAGATTATTGAGCGGAAGCGATATGGCGGCGAAATCATCGATAAAGTTCCGATAGAAGTTTGCAAAGCCAAGAAACTCCTGGAGCTGCTTCAAAGTTCTGGGGGTGGACCACTGCAAAATGGAGTTAATCTTAGAAGGGTCCATCTTGAATCCTGTAGCCCAAGTAATTGATAGCTCAAGTGTCACTGGCATTTCGATAAATTAACAACGAGGTTATTATCAATCAGGCGTTGAAGTACCACATGAACCAAAGATACATGAGACTCCATGGAATCGGTATAAATTAAAATGTCGTCCAAATAAATCAGAACCCCCTGAAACAATACGTCACGAAACATAGAGTTCAAAAACATCTGAAAAACAGATGGTCCAGATTGTAACCCAAAAGGAAGAACAGTCCATTTAAAATTACTGAAAGGAGTAGCGAAGGTGGTCAACCACTCAGAGTTCGGGTCCATTCAAATTCTATGAAAAGTTTCTTTAAGATCAAACTTGGTAAACCAGATGGTCTAATACCATCCTTATCAGGGGGATAGGATAACAGTTAGAAGAGATGACTTGATTAATTGCAGAATAGTTCACTACCAGCCTAGGATCAGCATTGGGGTCCTTTCTCTTCCGGAAAAATACGGGACTCGCTGTGGGGGCTGTAGAAGGCTTGATAAAGCCATGAGCCAAATTTTTGTTCAGGAATTTCTTAAGGGCAAGGAGTTCTTGTCAGCCCATCGGGTAAATTTTTGGCTTAGGCAGTTTGGGCCCCCTCCATCAATGTCAGCTTACAGTCAAATTCTGTGTGTGGGGGCAATTTGTCAGCCTCCTTTTCGTGAAAAGCCTTTTGTAGGTCCCGGTAGTGTGAAGGAATCTGTTGCAATTACTCGTGAGAAATAGAAAGGGTTGAATGCGCAGAGGATATAGTATCAGCAGTCCAGTCTATTTTGGGGTTATATTTGCGAAGGCAGTCAATCCCCAAGACCAATTTGAACTGCACCGCTTGGGGAACCAGAAAGCGCATCTTCTACTTGTTTTTACCCATTCGGAACATGACGGTCTCAGAAATCTTGTCAATAACTCCTCCAGTCATTGGTGTCCCATCCATTTGCGTTAATTTGATGGGACGCTTCAGAGGCTCATAAAAAAGGTTTAGCTTCTTGGCCAATTTGGGGTGCAACAAACTTCTGGAGCAACCAGAGTCAATTAGAGCCCTATGAACGTTCGAGGTCCCATGTCCACCCGTAAACTCGACAGTGGCGAATAAATGGGGAACTTTATGAGTACTTACAGCAATTCCCGTGGCACTCCAAGCATCGCAGCTGGTTTCAGAGTCCCCGTCTGTGTCAGGTGATGAGGAGGATGAAGTTTCTTCTACGGAAGCGGAGTCCTCAGTCGCTGCCGCAGGGTCCCTTGGATTACGTTTAGGTGACAGTCTGGCAGCCACGGTTCCTCTAAACTTGGGGTCGGGACGTTCTCCCTTAGTCCCAGCCGGGGCTTGGTTTTCGGGACAGTTATTGGAGAGGTGACCCGTCTTGCCACAGTTGAAGCACATGCCCAGGCGGAGGCATTTGTCCCATTCCTCGGCGTCGAGGAAGGGGGAGTGGCTAGAACGTCGTTTTGGCATGTCCTGCCGCTGTCGGGCCAGTTGTACCGCCTGAGTTATTCCTTCCACATCAGCAGCTAGCCTGATCCAGCCTTGCAGATTTTGCGGGTTGGCCTGCATTAGGCATCCGCATAGTATATCAGGATTTAGTCCATCTTTGTATAATTCAATAAGAATCTCATCGTTCCATGGGACTTTGGTGGCCAGGTTTCGGAATTCACGGGAATACGTTCCCACATCGTTCCCGCCTTGCTTCATATGTTTTAGTTGATATTTGGTTTTCTCCAGCAGATAAGGGTCTTTGAAGCGTTCGCGCAGGTGGTTCATGAAGAGCTGCAGATTTTCAGCTTCTGGGGCGCTGGTGTCATATAGATTCACCACCCAGTCAGCAGCCAGACCTTTCAGTCTCTGGCTGAGGTGCCGAATTCGGGCCGCATCATCCTGAAACAGATGGCCATAATCAATCATGAAATTATTTGCCATAGTCATAAAAAAAGAGCGTTTCTCCCCCTTCCCGTTGAAAGACGCTTTCAGTTCTCCAATATTTCTGAGTGGCAGGGGTGCTGGTCCTGGCCTGGCTGGTTGCTGGGGTGGACCAGCGGCACCTGCTGCTGGAGCTGCAGTTCGTGGTTCCCGTCCTAGTGGTCTCCCCGCCTGCAATGGACAGATGCGCATCTCACATAGCATGGTCCTGAGTTCCAGTATCTCCTCATTTTGTCTCTCAAGTCTTGTTTCCATGTGGTTTATCTCCTCCAGAAGGGATAGGTCCCTCACCAAAGTATCCCATCTATCAGCCCGCCTGCGTTGTCTCCGCGACATACGTGGCTTCTTTCCCCAGGCTCAGGTCTGGCCACTTGCAGGGGTTCCCATAGCCTCGGTCGGCCATACGTTTGCCATGGTACCCCTGGGCACTTCGGTCTCCGCAGCTCCGTCAGATTCTGCGGATACTCGCTCTTCCTCAGTAAGCGACTGGTTCATTACTTGGTGCATCTTCGAAAAATTTTTGAAAGGATTCTCGAGCTTTCTCTCAGGCACAGATTCACGCTGACACGCAGTCAATAAACTGGATAGAAGTTCTATTGAAACATAGTTGGTGATGCTGTCTTGCAAGTGTTAAAGCTCAAGAATGGGATTTTCTTCCCACACTTTACACTTAAACAGGCAACTTCAGGACATAACCATCAAAGGTCAAGCGGCCCTAAATCACCGTGACTACTATCTGATCTATCTGTTTTTGTGAAACTCTAGCTGGAAGGAATGTTCTGCATATGTAAATACCCTAACAGATTACTATTCGTTCAGTCTATTGCTATACTAAATCAATTAATATATATATGGCACCCAACAGTACTGGTGTTATATACCATTTCTATAACATTTAATAATAATTCTCTCTTAAACTAACTGGTATTATTAACTTCCAGGTTGTATTCCAGGCCTTTTCCCATTTCTCCATAGTTATTACACTTCTTATATCTTGTGCCCAGTTTATCATTGTTGTTTTCACTACTTCTTGTTCATTTTGCCTTGCAAGCAAAATCTTATATATCTGACTTACCCTATGTTTAGTTCCATATTCTAATATTTTATCAAATTCTTTTCCTTTTAATTCAAACCCTTCTTCATCCCTATCTCTTTTGTATCTCTCCCACAATTGTCTAATTAACAACCAATGGGTATTCCAACCATCTATCTGAAGTTCGTTTTGGGTTTTAAAATTTATTTATTTATTTATTTATTTATTTTAAAATTTATTTCTTATTTATTTCTTCCCCTTGCGTCTTCAAAATATCCCTATATGCTATCCATTTCCCTTCTCTTAATTTTTCTCTATTATAAAAAACCTCATGAACTGAAACCCATAATGGTATCTTTAAGTATAATTGTCTTTTATATTTCATCCATGTTGTTATTAAGGCATTTCTTAAAATATTATTTTAAAAATTTTGTCTATCGACGCCTTTCCATACCAAATATACACATGCCAACCAAAACTTAAGCCTTCTCCCTGTAAATATAATACCCTATTGTTCCTCAATATGATCCATTCAAAGAGAGGAACTAAATAAAGAAATAACTGGAGAAGAAATTCTACATTCGATAAGGAAGCAAAAAGCCGGTAAAACCTGATGGCTTCTCCGCGCTATATTATAAAACATTTAGTGAACAATTGGTAGATCCACTATATAAATTAATGAATGAATTGAATAAGGAGATACAGCCACCTTCATGAGGGCAAGCTAATTTGACAATGATTCCAAAAGAAGGGAAGGATGGATTAGAAGTAGGGAATTATAGACCAACTGCACTCTTGAATGTGGATTACAAAATATTTACAACTATATTAGCAGAGAGATTTAAAAAAAGTATTACAAGAGATAATATATACTGATCAAAATGGATTCTTACCAGGAAGGACTATAAAAGGAAATATAAGTACATTATTAAACGCTATAAAGTATTATCATAATCATAATGAAAAGAAAGTAGCTCTACTTTTTCTAGATGCAGAAAAAGCATTTGTCAGGTTAAATTGGAAATTTTTAGAAGAAACAATATTATTGAATTTAGGGGAATCTTTTATAAATTGGATAAAAACAATATATTCAGAACAAAAAGCTCAAATTATTATAAACGTTGAAAAGAGAGGCGTAATAGAGATTAAAAGAGGTGCACATGAGTATCCTTTACCTTTTCCTTTATAGGTATAAAGACTGTAGATTGGCCAGTCGAGTGGGGAACCTCTCTTGAAGAGGTGAGCTAGAAGGGTTCATCTGCTGGGTTTTGCGATGGATCCTTTATGCACATAGACAGGAGCCCTAGAACTAGCTTTGGAGGAATCTGAGTGACTGAATCTTTCTCCCTCCAAGGGAAAGCCAGGTCCGACTCCAGCCAAGCTGCCGAAGTAGAAGATCTATGGGCTATACTGGAGAACGAACCGCTTGACCGTCCCCTAGCTATGTACACTGATTCAGATTGGATGTCCAAGGCTGCAAGTATTTGGCTCCCAACCTGGCTCCAAAACAACCTAAAAATTTCCAATGGAAAGCATCATCATGATGCCATTTAGGGGCACTGTGACATCCCATGGCTTCACACCACATATGGTGATGACTGGGCGGAAAATGTTGTAATCAGAGGCATTCTGGATTGACATGAGCCTCTGACTTAGAGCCCGTTGTCTTAAACAATGAGTGAGTGAGGAGTCTGATCCAGCATATAGGTCAGGTACACTGAAAGTTGCTGCCCAACTGGGGAAGAACTTGCAGAAGATGGACAAGAGACTAGGATGGGTGTAGCACCCCTGCCAGTGAGAAGAAAGACAGTTGGTCTTAAGCAGAAACTTCTATAAAGACAAGCATTCCCTGGCAGCGACATGGGTAGGGCCTGTCTCTGTTGAAAAGAGAATTTCACCAGTTGTATACCAAGTGTGGATCCCGCACCAGAAAGGAGACTGGCTTAAATTTTTCCATGTCTCCCAACTTAAAGAGTGGAAGGGAGGACCTGTTGACCCTTGGAAGGTAAATCTCCCCAAGCCCCTGGAGGAGCTTGTGAGAAACCACAAGGTGCATGTTCTGACACCTCAGACATTGTTGAACTATTGGGAGATGCCTGAGGACAACGTGTCTGAGATGTTTACATCTATTTATTCTGCGTTTGACAATGATTAGTCACTAGGGGCGATATAGGGAGATGCAAGTCTCCCACTCTCCCCCTTCCTCCTCTTTTCTGTAGAAGAATCCTAGCCTTCCAAGTGATATCAGTTATCTGCCTCTTCTTGGTAGTCTGCTAGGCCAGAAGACAGATTTTGCAACTCCAAGCTAGACAGCTTGGACCAAGCCTGGCATTTTAGTCCTTCTTTTTACTGGGAGTAAGGGAAAAGTTCTTTCTGTTTTTGGGAAGTGTTAAGGGCCCAGGTGAAGCCTAGACCAGTTAAAAACCCAGGGTTCAACTGGGATTCATAGTCCCGGGCACTCTGAGGTCGATCAAGGCTCCAGAGTTAAGCCCAACACCCAGAGAGCAGTGGTCTAACCATGGCGATGGGACCTCCCGAGTCAGAGGGACCACGTGCAATGACGCCATAGGGCAAGCAGGAGACGACTTTGAGACAAGATTCCTCTCCAGTGGATCGAGTTCATCTCTGGAGCACTGTGAGTCCGCTGAACCTGAGCACCCAGAAACCATCTAGCCCATCATCCTAGCTATCCTTTCCAGTTATGGTGAGTGCGACTGGGAGTCCTAAGTCCATGACTTCGCTGAAGTGCTAAGTGTTAAGTGTTAAGTTAAGTGAGGAACAACACCTCCCCATTCCTTCTTTTGTAAATACCCCATTAGGTAATAGGAATTTTAGGATTGATAGTTTTTTTGTGTAAAGTCCTGCTCCCAACTTGGCTCTAAAACTATTTTATTGTTTAATTGGAAAATGTATGATATCGCACACTCATTGTCCATTTTCAGGGAAGAGAATTGTTACCGCAGTGACAGACTCCATCCCGGGGGGATATAAAATTGATATCAAATATGCCCACCATGCCAGAAAGGTTGCCCGGGGGGTGCGTAGACAAACTTGTCAAATGACCAAAACTAGATCAAGGCCAGGAAAATCCCCAGTCATATTTCCCAAGAAGACCTCAGGCTAGACACGTCCACACAAGCAAGGGGTCCTCAGCACCAAACAGCCAACTTGAAGGGATCGTGTAATGCTCTAAGGGCCGGCAGGCTCCAATTGTGCACCTTTTCATTTTTGGCTGGAAGCCTAAAATGGTGCACTATCGCACATTTCTCCTGGGCCCTGTGCACACTTACTTGGCATGCAGAGCCTCCTGAGCTGCACCGGTGGTGCTTCCTGCCCCAGCGCAGCCTGGGAAACTCTCAGGCTGCACTGCAGAAGGAAGAAGTGGGGCTCTCGCGTGAGCAGGCAGCTCGTGCAGAGCTGAAGCAGCAGGGATGTGAGAGCCTCTCGTCAGAGGCTATCGTGATCCCTGCACCCCAGCTCCGGAAAAAGATGTGGAAAGGGCCTCTGACATGTTTGTAGTTTTTAACTTTTTGCTGTATCTTAACAGCTGTGAGTACCTCAATTTCAGTTAGTACTTTTTCATAGAATTTTTAAGATAATTAATAGATAATAATTAAGATTATTAGGATAATAATTAATAGATTTTTAACCTATGTTTTTCTATCATGATTGGTTTTTATTTTGTTTTATTTTAAGTTGTGATCCTGCTTGGATCCCATGAAAAATAAAGACAGACTTGGTTGTTTTATACCAAGTGCTATTATTCCACTTTCAACTTCCTTTGAAGTCCTGGGTTTTGCCGTTTAGGAGAGGCCTTTAGAATTCTCAGCCAGAGAGCTCTTTGGCCTCAATAAACTACAAATCACAGAATTCCACAGGATGTTGAAAGTGACTAGATTAAAAATGAAGCCATATTGTTTCATAATGTATGATAGTCAAAGCAAATGTAAATTCCATCAAAATACAGTCTTCTTCAAGTAAAGTAGTAAAAGGTTAAAATTTCCCTACTGGGAAATTCCAGACTGAATGGCTGCTTATAATATTCTTCAAAGCACATAAAAGAATAATAAATTTGACATAGTTGTGATGATACTTGAAGAAAAGAATTGCCAACTGGCATTTAATATGTAATGTCCAATAAGTCTTTAAACAGTTTAACATAACATCTTCTAATTTTGGGGGGGGGGGATTATAAATTAATGCCAGAAACTATTTTTAAAAGGCATTATCCCTATGTACAACTCAAAATAGTTATAAAAATAATATTAAGAGCTAACTGAACAACATATAGTACAGATAACATCTTGTTACTGCACTTTAGGCCTACCTGGAGATAGCACCCGATATCACTTTGATATCAATAATTTGGCTTTCTTCCACCATCCCTCTCCATGTGTTTGAGAGGCCCCCGGACAAGCCCAGAACTAGGCTCAGCCATCAAACGCTGCAATACCCCAAGACAATACAGGCAGGCCAGAAATAGCCAGATCACCGCTTTAGGAGACCTCTCTGCAAAGACCCTCATTATGTATGCACACTGTTTACAAAGGACTCCCTGTCCCGAGCAGGTAACTTGGCAAGCTAGAAGCTTAAACGCCAAGCACTGAGGATTTGCATACAGTCTACCTCTTTGTCAATTCGGACTTAACTCAATCATGCTAAATTGTGACCTTTCGGAGACATTGTCTCGCACCCAAAACTCATTGTTGTCCCCAAGTAAGGCATAGCCTGCAGTCACACTTCTCTCTATAAAAACCCCTGATTAGGAGACCTTCCTCGGATCGCTCCCAAGATCCAACCGCCTTGCTGCCACATTACTTGGTGAGCTTCCCCTCAGCTCCATGTGCTGAGATACACCGAACCCCAGCATCGCTCTCCATCTTCTTCCAGGCTTCAGGAATAGGTGTCATATCACCCAAACCAACTATCCCTCTGAAAATCCTGCTATCTTACTCACACCTTTATTTCCCTTAATTATCTGTGTGTGTGTTGCTTACATTGTGTGCCTGTATTTAATAAAAGATCATTCATTACTCTCAAACCGGTCTGCTTTTTTACTTGGTCTGACCTCGTAAACACTGGGTTACAAGATCCTGCTAAGTTACCCTGCCTCTCATAATGCTAAAGCAGTGCTCTGAGCTAATTTCCCCACCTATAGTTGAGCACATTTTGGAGTCCCTCCTGGGACCCCCAGTAAACAGGGTAACAACACGGAGCAACACGGGCAACCCCGTTACCCCTAATTTGAGGAGCTGCAAACCTCCTCAAATCAGGCTGGTACTAATTTAGAGAACGGCCAGGCAAGTGGCGAGAATGCAGTCAGGCAGGAACACGTGTGTGTGTGAGAGTAGTATGTTTGAGCTCTAGAGCTATTTCTATCAGGTGATTCTGCTCCTTTTCATCTTGGCCTTGCACGGTGTCCGTAACTACGTGGTCACTAGCTCCATCAGTGAATCATTGTAGATGACTAGGCCGTGCAAGTGGCTGACCCGGGAAGTACCTCCCTAACTTGGGGTCTATCGTGGGCTGGGATCCGAAGTGATATGGTGTTAGCACAGTAGGAACAGTCTACACTCATCCAACATCTTAGTGGCAAGGCACAGAAAGCACTTAGGAAAGAAGACCCTTTTCCTTTCTCTCCCCCCAAGAGTTGAGAATGCAGGTGCATCCCACTAGTGTTGTTGTTAGTATACTGGAAGCGTGGGTGCATCCTGGCTGTGTAATTCTCAAGTGCGTCCCGATTTGCTAGCATACTAGGTGCGGGTGGCAATTCCCAACCTAGCCTAAGGGTTTAAAAGTTTAGCCCGAGTTGGAAGAAGGGCCCCCTCACCCGAAAAACTGTCAGAGTTTTAGTTCCTTGCCCCTTTTTTCCTGCATGGCCAGCCGGCGTACTAAGTTCCAAAGTATTCGTCTCCCCCCTTCAGGCAGACGGAGTACACCTCAGGGTTTCTGGGTCTAGGTGACCTCCCTGTCCACAAAACATTTCCTCGTCCTTTTGTCCCCAGTGCTGTTGAGGTGGAAAACCAGACCTGGGTGTACAAAAGTGACTTTGTTTGGGCAGGCTGGAGATAGCTTCCCATCCCTCTTTCCTAGAATAGTTCCGCTGTGTTCATTTTCTTTCAGCTCCCCCAGAGGTCTAGGTGATCCCCCCGTCACTCCAGTTCCTGATCCCGTGTTGTGTTAGAGAGTTAGGTAGTGTTGGTGAGATGGCTGAGAGCAGCAAAGTCACCGTTAGGGACCTCATGTGCGAGGAAGAGGTCCGAGGCAAGTTAGAGAGGTGGATGTTGAGTAAGGGGAAATGCCCCTGGAAGGACTCCATCTTCCAGACAGCCGATCCCTTTACCACACTCCAAGAAGTGTACATCCTGGCATGTAAATCAAGGAACCCATTCGGGCCATCAAAGGATGCTTTGGCCACGTGGGGACTTTGGCTTATGGCCAGAGACGCTAGTAGTGCCCTAGTTGAGACCAGAGGGAAACTAGCAGAAGTAGAGAAGGAGAATGCCCGGCTTCATGCCGAGATTGAGGCACTGCATGCGGACAAGGTAATTTTCACGTCTGTCGCACAGGTCTCCACCCAGAAACTCAGTGATGTTACTTTGGTGGCTCAGACATGGGAGGAGAAAACCCATACCTTAGAGGCTGAGCTTGATCATGCCCGGTCTGCAGCTAGATTCATGGTTGGGCAGGTGAAGGAACAGCAAGAGGCTGTGAGTCATGCAGCCTGCCTTAAGCAAATTGCTGCACTGAGAGCCAGTTCCATACACATAAAGCATTGATTTTGGCCATGTGTCCGGAGCTGCTCCCTACCTTTGCACAGGACTCTTCTGGGGAGCCCTTGCCGGAGGATGCTTCGGCATCCTTTCCCCATAATCTGGACTAGAGCGACCCTAAGATCCCAGTCCATGCAGTTGAGACACAGTCCATGACACGACGGACCACCCCCCTTGGAGAAGGCAGTTTGGATAGGGCAGCCACATAGGAGACGCAGGTCACTGAGACTAGAGTCCCCTGGCGTGCCATCGAGGCCAAGGCCATCACGGACCAACTGGATCCACTAACTCAGTCCACCGGGATCATATGACTGAACACGGTGATGTACTCTCACCTGACAGCCAATGGGCAGGACCTGACTCAGTTGGCCCAACTTTGCATGTCCCCTCAGAGCTTCCTACCCTCGAATCGGCCGTGGCAGCTCAAGGCCTGGTTAGGCTCGAGGCCCATGACTGGATGAGAGAGGTAGTGAAGATGTTTTGGCCCAGAGAGAGTGTGAGTGTGCTCTACATCATGGAGCATCAGGGTCCTCGTGAGAATCCTGAGGCTTATGTGGCGTGGAAGCAGCTACTCGCCATTCTGGTTGAGAAGGTCCCCCTGACCACCCACGGGTACAGCTTTGACCACATGGAATTCAAGACTCTGTTGTATGGAGGTTTGAACCAAGAGACAAAGATGGCTCTGGATTTGGTGTATCCGGCCACAACATCTTGGGAGGACTTTGGGAACAACCTCCGTCGGGTCGCGGACCTGTTATGGGAGGCTGGCTCCCTTTAGCTCCCCCCCAATCAAGCCCCAGAAGAGAGATGCAGGGAATTGGGAATCCATATCCGAGGTGACGTACTTGAACTATGGGCCCCATTCCCAACACAGAAAGACGGTGCTGAATTCCGTTCCCCATGGGAATTGGAATCCGCGCCCAGCTGCCAGACAGGACAACATGCAGTGGCCGGGAAGGGACACCCAGAGCCAGCCAGGCAAGGCACAGCAGTCCATTGCCTCCAAACAGCCCTCTGAGTCCGGCTCTCCCCGGGAGACGTCTGGTGAGTTTGATCCCATGGCCCAGATGAACTCCTCGGGCAGACTCAAAGTCTGGGGCATGTTAAGGAAGTGTGGAATGGACATGACCCAGTTCGATGGGAGGCCCACAAGGAAGCTCTTTGATGCCCTGGACAAGCAGGTCCAATTGAGAATTGTCCAGCCCATGAATACGGTGACCAATGGTCCCCCTCCAGCTGGTCAATACCCTGATGTAGAATTCTTAGGATAGGGGTGCCCTCGGTCCCGGGATCTCCCCCAACGAGTTGCGGCTCGGTGGAAACCCAACAGACAGGGTAGATCCATGATGAAGGCAGGCATTGGGACCTATAGGGACACGACTCCTACCACCCATCCTGTAGACTCCAGAGCAGCGCCAAATGTGCTGCTCTCAAACCTGACGAGACTGGGTGAGCCTACCCCCGATGCTATCCGTTTCGCCAGATATGGTGGGGGGGCACCCAAACTAAGCCCTCCAGAGAGTATAAGTGCCCAGGGCACACTAGGAGTAGGCTGCACCTCCTTCTGACTTAGCCCCGAGTGTGAATCATACCACCTTTGAGACAGCGGTGCTTTCACAGCACCGAGAAGGATTGCACCAGGCTGAGGTTCAGGAGGAAGCCAGCCCAATGCTTCCAAAGCTCCCCATTGTCCCTGCTCTAAGCCTCCAGTGGGAACCCAGCGGTTTCCCCGAGATTTCCTTGAGGCCATGGTCCAGAGAGTTCTTCGGGGAAATCTCATGGGAGACTGGGGATTTAAGCAGCGAGAGGCTCATGCCCAAGCCAGAGCCCAGGCTAGCAATGGATCTCACCCTGGCACTCCCTGTGGGGACATCCCACTGCCGCCTTTTCGGCAGTCCATCAGGGGAGATTTCAGCTCATGGGAGACCTAGGTTTCCCAAGGAGGTGGATTCGGCTACTGCCTCCCCCTCCGTTCAAATGTTCTGGTGCCACATTGTCCTTCAGGGACTCGGCAGCACGTTAAATGTGACTCTAGTGATCGCGAAGTGGGCCCAGAATAGCTACGGCTCCTTTTCTGTCATCTTCATACAGGAAGAGAAAGGTTCCCAGGAGGCACGTAGGTCCAGGACCAGCCTCCTCTTTGATTTGAAAGGAAGGATCTCAAGCCGGGAGTAGGCACTGTCACTCTTGCAAGTAATTCCAGAGACCCACAAGCACAGACAGTTGAGCCCCGTAACTACTCAGACTTCCTTAAATGACAAGGAAGTACCTGCCGTTAATTGATCCGAGGCATTTGCCTCCCTCTATGAGGCTTTCGATAATAGGTAAATTAGCCTCGCTTGCCCAGGACAGAGAGCAGTGGCGCCCTCTCTGACTCCCTACTGATGTAAATAGTGCCTGTTTAAATTTATGTTTAGTATAAGCTTAGATGTAGTAGTGATGGACTCCCGTATCTGTGTTCCCTACAGGGAGACGGAATGGGGCTGTTCACGTGGATGGTAGTCTTGTTATTCATGACTAAAAGAGCCTTTGGAGCCACACCGGAGTACACCCAGGTGTACACGGATTGGCAGTTTAACACACAAGCTGTGTGCCAATGGAACCCATACCCTAAGGTAGAAACAATATTAACTGGAACACCACTGTTCCCTGGGTTTCAGAATAAGTACCCCTTTGAGTTATTCACCAGCTTCCAGATTTGCTCCCGCACCAGACTGGGTGCAGAGTTAAAAATGGCCTTCGCGGGTGGAGAAGTTAAAATAAACCCCAGTTTGGCAACATCCGTCGCTCCCATGACCGCCATGGTGGTCCGGAGTGACCATCGTCAAGAGGCACTGATCATACTCAGCTTTACTTTCAATAATTGCTGCCCTACATGGGTATGGAAAACATATTTGTTTCACTGTCAAAACATCACCCAGGTACCGACAGGATGTAAATTCTCCTACCAGAAGATGTGGTGTCCCAATTTAGATCTCCACAGCCCCCCTTCTCCTGAATGCCACCCTGCTATGTACATAGGTAGTTCCGTAGTCCGCAAGGACATAGAAATGGTCGCTTACTTGGATGTCCAACCCATAATCACCAAAATGATATTGAATTTCACCGTTATCAATATCTCCAGAGTCATTCCGGCATGCCAGAGTTATCTGAAACTGGCATGGATGCAATGGGAACACTGGGAGAAATGATGGTTGTCGTTCTCCCACCCACACACTCACCCTAAGCGGGATGTCTTAGGGACCGCATTAGGAGGAATTGGAACTGGTGGCACAATCATTAATGCTATGGACAATGAGGTCCTAGCTAACAAATTAGGTGTGATTGGCACGAAAACAAAAGATATTGGTACATCCTCTGGTGCTTGTTTCACTACCCTTGCAAGAGGAATGGATTTGATCAATCAATTGCTTCCACAGTGGGTTGGCGTTGAGCACACGACCCACAATCTGTCAGTTGCTATACAGTGCACACAAGTACAGAGCAACGTGATCACATTTGCTGCTCAGGTGATCCAGGCCAGGCTCATGGGGTTAATACACCCTGAGATCTTGAGCTTGCTAAGAGAGCAATATCTGGAAACTCTAGAACATCCTGCCGCTTTGGCACAAATACGGCATGCCACGTGGCAGAGCCTAACTCTCATGGTGGATGTTGCCCATGAACAGATTCTGGATCCCGTAATTTTACATCCAGTATCCCACCTAGGACTCCCCCTCATAGCCGCCAATGCCACTTTGTTACCTCCACAGCTGTACCATTGGTGCAATGGTACCCTTTCTTTGATCTATCCGGTTGTTTAGTTCACTGCCATTGGGTGCAGTGTTTCTGCAATATGGATAGTTATAGCCACAGCAATGTTTCAAATTATATATTGGTACCTGTCAATACCACAGCCATGGCCCAAATTAATAGCTAGTGCTTTTGTCTACGGACTCCATGTATTAATCTGACTGTACTACTTAGTGGTGTGATGGTAAGGGTGAACCGCACCGCTGGGAATCCTTGCTTCTGTTCCCAACTAGTGCAGGACTGTTTCGGCCAAGATTTCTATCTCCACCGGGAGATATGAGATTACATTTTGGCAACTGCCTACACACCCATGGAATCCGAGCTAGTCGGATTCCTCCTGGAAAACAAGATTCCTGTGTCTTTATGGCTAAGGAACATAACTAGCCTAGCACAAAAGGTTCAGGAGGTCTCCACTCCCTCCAGCAAATCACACTGACCATTAATCATTCTGCTCGGGTGATAGTCAAAACCTCTGAGGAACTGGAAGCTGCCGCTAAGCACTCATGGTGGGACTCCACCACATGGTCTTCCACAGGGCAAGCGATAGCACACTTTGCCCTGCACCCTCTGATTATTCTGATCTCAATTCAACTGATATGTTTGATTGGCCTAGCACTGTGGGTTAAACGACAGGTATTCCAGCTTCAAGCTGGCTGCTTTTATTGAGAGCCCAAGGCAAACCCCCATGTTTGTAAATAGTTGTTTGCGATTGTTTGTGTGTTTTAAAAATGTACTGTCCCTATTAGTTTCAAAAGCCTGTCTGAGGGCAACCAATCTTTAGGTCTCCCCTTGGAGTCCAGCTTATATTTGTGAGGTAGTGATACTGCTGCCTTGGGGCCAGCATCAAACCGTCAGCCCTGCCACCCCAAGCCCTCGGTTACATCATCAGGCTTGGAGCTCCGGCTCTGGGTCTGAACGGGTGGGGGTGTGAGAGCACAGGCCGATGTTATTCGGACCAGAGTGCAAAAGAGACTTTCGTCACCGGGGATCCCATTGTGCTGCTGGGAAGGTAACATCAGCCCCTCCGGACCTTTGAATCGATGTGGGTCCTGAAATAGCAGTCTCACTGGCTTGACCAATGGCCTCCCTCCGGCCAATACAGCTACAGACCAAGGAGCTATTTAAACCCTCACTCCCACGAAGTCTTGGTTATAGCGAGCCAGGAAACTCGAATTCGAGCCCAGTTCCCAGCAGGCTTTGAGGCGGCAATTTGCATTTGTTATATCTTACATTGTCAGTCTTCCATTAAAAGCTACAGGTCAACGGCTCCAGAAAACCCAGATGACCCTCAGACTAGACCATCACCCCCAGATATCGTGGGCAGGGTGAACTCCAAGCCGCTGCAGTTCCAGCTGGGATCCCTTCCAAGGAAGCAGCTCGCGCCCTCTGACGATGCGGCGGGATCTGTGGGGTGATCCAGACACCCTCGAACGGACTTTAAATACTGTTTTTCCAACACCCCTGCTTTCAAGGACTTTTGCCTTTCCAAACGGGTGCTTCCACTGCCCTGCTCCTGCAAAGAGTTAGTGTCCTTCAGCTAACTTGACCATGAACTTGGACATTTTATTGCTGTTTCTGATCCGCTACTTGGATGGACTCTTGTTTTGCTCATTGGTTCCAGTTACAACACTTTTCCTGTTTCATGGGGGGGTGCAGAACCTTTGGCCTGCACCTAGCTCCTCCTGGACTATGAACTTTAGTTCTCTCACTGGACTAAATTGGTTTTTGGGTTACCTTCATTGCCATATTGGATTTATCGCTTTACATTGGTCAATTTGCACATTTGCCATCACTCCATGCTTTTCACCATTGGTGGGACGGTGCTTTTCATTGGTTGCAGGTTATTGTTTTATTGCTCCTCATTCATTGCTCATTACTCATTGTTCATTGCATTCTGCTCATTACCATTGTGTATGTTTGTGTGAATGTGTAGGTTTATGTTTTAGATAGGAATGTTTTTATGAGATAGACACCTTTGTGCTCACTGCAAAATCCCCATGGCCCTTGATGTGATGCTACATCTGTGCCGGTAGACCCCTATTCGACTCTATTGACATGTTTAATTGGGAAATGTTCAATTTGTTTCAAATTGCCCATTTTCTGGGGGGGATTGTTATCACCGTGAACTGGCCTGGCTTCGGTAGATATTAGATATCATTTGATATCACAATTCGGCCACATTTTGCCACCCTCAGCCAAGTGTTTGTGAGGCCCCCGAACAAGCACGGAGTTAGGCATGGCTATTAATTGCTGAACATTCCTTTCTCCACCTAGGCAAGCCAGACTCAGACAGATCTTGCTTTAGGAGACCTCCCCAGACAAACACTTCATTAAAGATGCACGCTAATACAAAGAGCCCCCTGCCCCAAGCAGGTAACTTGATGAGCTAGAAGCTTAATCACCAAGCAAGCTGCATCTGCATACTGGCCATTCCATTGTCAATTCGGACTTAACTCAATCATGTTAAATTCTGACCTTTCGGAGACATTGTCTCTTGCCCAAACCTCATTGTTCTCTCCCAAGTACAGACTAGCCCACGGTCATATTTTCCCTATAAAAACCTCCAGTTCCTAGAGCTTCCTTGGATCACTCTGAACATCCACCCCGCCTTGCTGCCGTTGTGTCCGCTGAGCTTTCCCCTTGGTCTCCATCCGAGACTGTGCATCTATGGACCTCTTCATTGATCTACCCTGGGCTTTGGACAGGTGTAGTATCTCCCACTTCAACAATCCCTCTCAAAATCCCTCTATACCGCTAACACCTTTATTCTCTATAGTTACTTGTGTGAGTGTGTTGCATACACTGTTTGCCTGTATTTAATAAAATAACAGTTAATTTCATATTTTGGTGTGCTTCTTGGCTTGGCCTGACCCTGTAGACATTGGGTAAAAGATTCTGCTGCATTGCCCTGCCTCTCGTTGTGCTAGCTTGTGCTCTGAGCTGATTTTCCCCACTTTTATTTGAGCATGTTTGGAGTCACTCGCGGGACCCCCAGTAAACAGGGTAACAGCTCCCCTTAATGTAATTGTTCCTCAAGTCTCTTTGAATTACACTAAATTTCCAGCCATTAAACTGTCCAAGACATTTGTCTTGATTTACGAAGCCTTTGACAACGGTTGAGACAACCTTGTCTGCAAGGAGCAGAGGTGGAGTAGTGACCCCTCCGAGTCTGGCACTCAATTTGGATTTGAATTCCTAAATTTAGGACTGCTCTCTGATGCCCCATAATGGCTGGAGATGGTGCATTGTGTCCAATCCGCATATGTTAATAGAACATTTGCTTACGTAATCCTGGCCAATTACCGAGAGGGTCAGCGTCCGCTCTGGCAACAAGCAAGCGTAGTTTGCGCTTGTCTTGGATTGATTTCATTGTCTTTTTTTTAACCAGTTTGTGAGCCCCCGCCACCAGTCGAAGACCAGAGCCTAACCTAATTCAACCTGAGCAGGTGTGTACCATGGCCATTGCAAATGGGGCTTCAGCAGGGGCAACTTCCTCTAGAGGGCCTTCCTCTACTGAGGTCTGGTCAAACCGACCTTCACCTTAGAGTGGACTAGGTCTGAGGCAGTCACCCCTGCACCCTCCATGGTAGCAACTTAGCCTGGCGTCCTGTTAATGCCAACTGAGACTCCCATCATCCCAGGATAATTGGCTTTCCACTCCACATCCAACTCCCAGTAGGCTCCTTGCCATTTATTTGCATTTGTCGATTACATTGGCTAACAACTGTGTCAGCTTTTCCTCCAAGAGCTATAGGTCTATGTTTCCTGAGAGCCAGGACCACCTCTGGACACATCCATTACCCCCAGGTACCGTGTGGGGGGCGTAAATGCCGAGACTTCACCATTTCAGACAAGAGCCAGGCCCAAGATGACAACCTGATCCTGCTTCCACAGTTGGGGACCCGAGGCGAAGCAGTCAAGCTGCTCCCCAATGGACTTTATGGACTATCTTGCCAGCATCCCATATTCTAAAGAACTTTTGCCGTTTGGACTATTCCTGTTGCCGATGCTTTGCAAGCTGGCTCCTGCAAGGAGTTAGCATTCTCCAGCTAACTTGCATACGAACTTGAACATTTTGTCACCGTTCCTTCTCCACTACCTGGATGGACTCTTATTTTGCTCATTGGTTCCAGTACAAGACTTTTCCTGTTCCGGGGGGCTGGAGTGCAGAGACTTTTGCTTGCACCTCTCCTCCCCCTGACTACGAACTCTCATTCCATCATCAACATTGAACTAAACTACTTGTCAGATTGTTTTCATTGCAGACCCTGCATTGGATTTACCACTTTTCATTGCTCATGTTTATTTTTCATTGCTCCGCTACCTTTTCTCCATTGGTGGTACGGTTCTTGTCATTGCTTGCCTTTTGTTGTTCATTGCTCATTGTTCATTGTTCACTGTTTATTTCATTGTGCATGGTTAGGTTTTTGGCTTTGCTAGATAGGAATGTTTTTATAAGTTAGGAATCCCTTGTGCTCCTTGAAAAAAAACCCTTGACCCAAAGAGAGATACGACCTCTGTGCTTGTTGATCTCTATTTGACACTAAATTTGTTTTGAAATGTTTAATTGGAACATGTTCAATATTGTCCCAACATCGTCCATTTTGGGGGGGGATTGTTACTGCAGCCTAGGCCCACCCGGAGATAGCACCCGATATCACTTTGATATCAAACCATTCGGCTTTCCCCTACCACCCTGCTCCACATGTTTGTGAGGCCACCGAACAAGTACACAAACAGGCACAGCCGATAACTGCCGAGACATTCCTTTCTCCACCTAGGCAGGCCAGACACAGCCGATTCATCGCTTCAGGGACCTCTCCAGCAAACACCTCATTAAGTATGCATGATACTAACAAAGGCTACCTGCCCCGAGCAGGCTACTGGACAAAGGTTGTGTTGTCCACTGGTAAGTGTCGCGCATTTGCATACTATTGTTAATTCGACTTTGATTCAATCATGCAAAGTTGTGACCTTTCTGAGACATTGTCTCACACCCAAAGCTCATTGTTGTCCCCGAGTAAGGCAGAACCTGCAGTCCCAATTCAACCTATAAAAACCCCTGATTCCAATACCTTCCTCGGATTGCTTGGCCCGCTCCAGAGTTCTACCCCGCCTTGTTGCCGTATCATTTGGCAAGCTCCCCTCAGCTAATCGAGCTGAATTTCTTCTCTGCACCCCCAGATTCTCCTCAAGGTCCAGGATGACGAGACAGGTGTCGTATCACCCATTTTTCCAAAAGTCCCTATCCTTAACTCAAGCTCTATTTTCTTAGCTAGCTGTGTGATTGTGGTGTCTTTAATATTTGTCTGTCTGCAATCAAGCCTCATTTTTAATACTATATATCTGTGTGCCTGCTTGGCTGACCTGACCCCATAGACACTGGGTTGCAAGATCCTGCTAAGTTACCCTGCCTTTCACTAGCTTAAGTGAGTGCTCCAGCTAATTTCCCCAAAATTGTGTGTTGTTTGGTTATTTAGGTGTCCCTCCCAGGACCCCCAGAAAACAGGGTAACAGCATCATTCAGTTTGTGCACGAACAGGGACATCAAGGGTGAAGTGTGACTCTGGACAGGGTTCGGAAAACTGGGTGGTGGCCGCAAATCAAACAGGATGTAGACCAGTGGGTCGACAACTGCTTGGCTTGCGCCATGTTCAACGCTGACATCTCTGGCCCCAAGGTGCCCATCCAACACCAACGCATCAAGGGTCCCTGGTATCGCATCCAGATAGATTTCATAGACCCTCTGCCCACAACCCCGTGTGGGAACAAATATTGCCTGACAGTCATTGATCCATTCAGCAAATGGATTGAGGCTTTTCCTTGTAGGGACAACACTGCAAGCATGGCAGCACGCTTGCTCTTTAACAATGTCTGGGCACGGTGGGGAGTGTCATGTGACCTTGAGTCAGACTTAGGGGTACACTTCACCAGTGAAGTTTCCCAGGAGTTGTGTAAGGTCCTGGGCATTCGCCAATGCTTTCACATCACCCACCATCCTCAGAGTTCAGGACAGATCGAGAGGGCGAACCGCTCTCTGAAGGAAGCCCTTTGAAAGGTGTTGTGTTCTTCCGGCAAGGATTGGGACATGAAGCTGCCAATCATTCTGATGGCCTTCCGAGGCACAGTGGCGTCCCACGGCTTCACGCTGTACATGGTGATGACTGGGCGAAAGATGATGCTGCCTGAGACATTTTGGATAGATACCAGCCTCTCCTCCGATTTGGAGCCCACGGTTCTAAATAACGAGTGGGTGAGGAGCCTTGCTCAGCGCATAGGGCAAGTTCACTACCAAGTGGCAACCCAGTTGGGAAAGAACTTGCAAAAGATGGATAGGAGACTGGGATGGGTGCATCACCCTTGCCAGTGGGAGGAGGAGCAGTTGGTCCTGTATAGAAATTTCTATAGGGACAAACACTCCCTTGCTACCAAGTGGATTGGCCCTGTCCCCATCGTGAAGCGGATTTCCCCGCGCTGTTCACCAGATGAGTATTCCTAGAAAGAAGGGAGACTGGCTGAAATTCTTCCACGTCTCTCAGCTGAAAGAGTGGAAGGGCCAGCCAGTCGATCTGAAAGGCATTGCTGACCCTGACCTGCTTGGGGAGACTGCAGGGAAGGCTCCCGTGCATGTAATTGCTCCTCAAGTGTCTTTGAATTACACGGACATACCTGAAATTGATTTGTCAGAGATGTTTTTCTCATCTACGAGGCGTTCTACAATGGTTGAACGACCCCTGTCTGCACTGAGCAGAGGCGGAGTGGTGACCCCTCTGTGCTCCCAGTCATTGTAAATAGTTCCTCCATGTAAATAGTTTTGATAGTGATGTTGCCTCTTCAGTCTCTATTCAGCTTCCATCAGGTTTTGAGCCATCAGTTTGCATTTGGTTTAAACATTGGCTACTAACCATATCAGTTTTACACCAATAAGCTACAGGTCAATGGCTCCAGAGAACCGGGACGACCCCGGACCCGACCATCACCCCTGGGCACCATGGGGGGGGTGAGATCTGAAATATCTCCTGTCTGAAGCAAGGTCCAGGAGATGACCCGAGCCCTCTGATGCACTCCACGAAGGAGTGATCCAGCCACTCCCCTTCAATTTTAAAGAACTGTTTGCTGTACCCTTTGGCTCCAAGAACTTTTTGCCGTTTGGACTATTCCTGTTGCCGACGCTCTACAAGCTGCCTCTTGCAAAGAGCTAGCACTCCCTGGCTAGCTTGTCTGCAGATTTGGACATTTTGTTGCTGTTCCTGCTCCACTGCCCAGATGGACTCATGCTTTGCTCATCTGCTCCAGTTACAAGACTTTTCCTGTTTCAAGGGGGGAGGGTTGCAGAGACTTTTGCCTGCTCCTCACCTCCCCTGGACTACAAACTCTTGTTCCATCATCCCCATTGAACTGATTGCTCCTTGGATTGTCTTCATTGCCAGACCCTGAACTGGATTTACAGTACTTCATTCATTATTTCATTTTGCATTGCTACATTACCTTTTTCCATTGGTGGGAGGGTTCTTTCATTGGTTATTGCTCATTGTTTATTGTTATTGTGTATGTTTGTGTGAATGTGCTTAGGTTTAGGTTTTTAGATAGGAATGTTTTTATAAGTTAGGAATCTCTCGTGTTCATTGCAAAAGCCTCTTGGCCCAAAGAGTGATACAACTTCTGTGCCTGTAAACCCCTATTCAATGCTAAATTTGTTTTGAAATGTTTAATTGGAAAATGTCCGATATTGTCCCAACATTGCCCATTTTCGGGGGGGATTATTTCTGCAGTTTAGGCCTACCTGGCGATAGCACCCGATATCACTTTGATATCTATAATTTGGCTTTCTTCCACCATCCCTCTCCACATGTTTGAGAGGCCCCCGGACAAGCCCAGAACTAGGCTCGGCTATCAAACGCTGCAATATCCCAAGACAATATAGGCAGGCCAGAAATAGCCAGATCACCACTTTAGGAGACCTCTCTGTAAACACTGTCATTATGTATGCACGCTGTTTACAAAGGACTCCCTGTCCCGAGCAGGTAACTTGGCAAGCTAGAAGCTTAAACGCCAAGCACTGAGGATTTGCATACAGTCTACCTCTTTGTCAATTCAGACTTAACTCAATCAGGCTAAATTGTGACCTTTCGGAGACATTGTCTCGCATCCAAAACTCATTGTTGTCCCCGAGTAAGGCATAGCCTGCAGTCACACTTCTCCCTATAAAAACCCCTGATTCTGAGACCTTCCTTGGATCCCTCCCGAGTTCCAACTGCCTTGCTGCTGCATTGCTTGGCGAGCTTCCCCTCAGCTCCACGTGCTAAGATACATTGAACCCCAGCATAGCTCTCCATCTTCTTCCAGGCTTCAGGAATAGGTGTCATATCACCCGAACCAACTATCCCTCTGAAAATCACACTATCTTACCCACACCTTTATTTCCTTTAGAATAACTAAGGGAAATAAAGGTGTGAGTAAGATAGCATGATTTTGTGTGCGTGTGTGGCTTACATTGTGTACTTGTATTTAATAAAGATCATTCATTCATTATTTTCAAACCAGTCTGCTCCTTGACTTGGACTGACCCCGTGGTTACAAGGTTACAGTGGTTACAACCACTGACCCAGTGGTTACAAGGTCTTGCCAAGTTACCTTGCCTCTCGTAACGCTGAAGCAGTGCTCTGAGCTAATTTTCCCGACCTATAGTTGAGCACATTTTGGAGTCCCTCCCAGGACCCCCAGTAAACAGAATAGCAATCTTAATTACTGTTTTGATCCAAGATTTTAATTTATGGTGAATTCCTGTGGAATTATGGGGTTTATAGTTTACTGAGGCCAAAGAGCTATCTGGCTGAAAATTCTAAATGCTCCTCCCTAAATTGCAAAACCCAGGATTCCACATAACATTGATATCACAGCATAGTGCCATAAGGCAGTTAAAAAGAAGTACCAGCCATTTTGAATATTCAGAATATTCTGAATATTCAGAAACTTATCTTAAAAAGTATCCAAAACCTTTTGTAAGGCAGAACAATCAATAAAGAAGAAAATGATGGACACAGACTGATAAATTCCTTTTAGTGTCTTTGGTGTTCTTTATTTTTACACCGTTTATTTCAAGTGCTAAATTCTGACCAACTTTTTTGTAATCATTTCCATTCTTCTTCAGCAAGAAGTGTTATCTAAGGAGAAATCTTGTAATTCTTTTGTACATATTATTTGTCTTTGGGGCATTTGCAGGAAGCCAGACATTTTTCTTGAACAAACTTCTGTGTGCACGTGAAACTCTCTATTAGGTCATCACAGTCCTCGTATACATCGGTATATGGGCATGAGCTATCTGAAAAGAGTGAAACCAAAATGAAATTAGACGCAAAACAGAGAAAGTGATCCACTAGTTATTACTCTCTTTTTGGCTTGCTTTATTTTATTCTACCAACAGTCAAACTTACCCTAAAGAACCAAAAAGTTTGTTGGTCTGATTATCAAGCATTCTATTATGAAAGACGGGAAGACTTTAATTTAAATTTTGATATAGTTTTAAAATATTTATATATATTTAATTTAGAGCTGTGCATGAAAGTATCCAAAAGCAACTAGACAATAGAGCCAATGTCTCAGTTATTAGTAACAGAAGTAGCAAATCATAAGGTACATGTTATTTCAGTTATTGCATTAAAATGCTGGTAATAAAATAAAAGTTAAAATTGTACTCAGCTGAAATGCAGAATTTCAGAGTCAAGTTGCACCATCGTATCTGCAGTAAGCAACGCAATGCTTGAGTTAGAAAGCACAGACTACAATACCTTCACCACCTGTCTCCAGCATATATATATATATGTGTGTGTGTTTAAAGTATAAATCTATACATTTGGGCCACCAAACTGGAAATCATAAGCAACATGGAAGAAGAAAAAAAGTTCCTGGATTTATTTTGAAAGAAGATTTCCAGCGGTCTCCTAGGAGGTTCAGAATATTTTTATTCAATTATGCAAGGTTTATGAGACCTGGATGTTTAATTTCACGTGTGTGTTATTTTTAGTTTTATATTAAAAGTTTGCTGAATCATGTTGAACTGCTGTTCTTTTCTATGGTGCAGAAACCTATCCCTATCCTTTTCACATTTTTCTGTCCCTTCTATGAGCTTTTCAGTAAGGCACAGGAACACATCTGCTTTATTAACTGTGGTATAACTGTATTAGAGAGTCCTCTATGGCCTAGCCCCAGACATCCTTAGGAACTGCTACCTACCTCTATTTACTAAGATGTCATAACCAAATACCTGCAAATGCTATCAAGGTGGCAAAGTGAACAGGCCTTGCTTGCTTTTATCATGAGAACACTAGTACTTTCCTTGTCCCTGTGCCTAAAGTCGAATAAATTTATTTGAGAAATTAAAACACTCTGAGTAAAGAAATGTCATTTTTTTTTCTATGCCTGTCTCTAACATTGTATTTTATAAAAACCTGCCAGCACAACAAACTCAAATGATATGGCATGATGTCTAGTGCTCCTTACTGTGGTCATTTTGAGCTATGGCCAATTTTTTTTTATAGAAATATGAATATAGTTTCTTTATTCCACATACTCCTTGATCCTTCAGGGTCCCCTTCATTTTATCATTGCTAAAGTCTACATTCTCTGGTTTCCATGTTTATGCTTCTGACATGCATGCCAGCTATACTGTCCTATTTTTGCAAAAATAATTTTAAAAATTGTTTGGGTCTCTGTGTTTTCTAATTGTCTTGTTTGTCTTTATTCTTCTATCTTGTAAATAAATCTACCTCCATATACTTTGCTTGTTGCATTAAAAAAAATTGTATTATCAAGAATGTGTGTTATCAAGAATGGTGTTTTATGCTGGATGCTATCTTTGTGTATATTATGCAAAATATAAGTCCCTAAAGCCTTTATATTAGAAACAAGAATGGAAATACATGTGTCTAGTGATGTTACAGAGTAAAAGGCCATTTCTGCACTACAGTCTTATAGCATGATTATTCCACTTTCAATACCCTATGGAATCTTGGGGTTTGCAGGTTATGGAGAGGCCAGCTGGCCCCTCCCTAAACTGCAAACCCCAGGATTCCACTGGTTTCCTCATCCTTGGTCCCAGGGACCAATAACTTACTTCGATGAAAGAAAAGGGTGTGATTAGTAGTACCTATGCCTCCAGATTTCCCTCAAGATTTTTCTGCCTGTGGAACAGGCTCAGGCTCAGGTTATCTGAAGAACCACATTCTCCCATATGAATCTGCTCATGTTTTGAAATCCTTGGAAGGACACCACCCTCACAGATATAACTGATGGGATCATGGGAAAGGGCCTTCTCAGTGGATGTTCCCAGGCTACTCTTTCCAGAGAGACTAGAATGGGACCCCTCCTGCTATTTTCCACAGTCAGATGAAGACCCTTCTCTTTTAGCAGACCCTTGAAGACTGACTAACCAGCACCTTGCATAATGTGCTGGATTTCCTTTTAATGGTTTCTATTTTAAACTGCTTTTTTTTAAAAAATAGTTTCATGAAGTGTATGCTGTGAATTTTTTGCTATAAATAAATAGATAAATAAATAAATAAATTTGGTATCACCAATAATCATACAGCAGAGATCATCCTCGCAGCTCCCAAGGTCTTACTGTTTCGGGAAATGCACTTTGAATACTATGCCGGATTTTCTTTTAGCAGTTTATGGTTTAAACTGATTTTTTTTTATAGTTTTGTTAAATTTTTAATCTTCGCGAGCTGTGAATTCTGCATACCTTGAACCTCAACCCCAGGAAAAGCAGTAAGTAAGTAAGTAAGTAAATAAAAGGTATCACCAATAACTTACGGCAGAGATTATCCTCACAGCTCCCAAGGCAGTCTCCACATGGTGGGCCTACTTTGTAGGGTGTGTTCTCTTCTCCTACTATATTTCCACTAAAATTACAGAGCAGTGTGGTAACATTTCTCATCAGAGTGCAAGTTTTTAGAAACAAATGATATCATACCATTCAGTTTTTTTTGGAGGGGGGGCTTCATGCAAAAAACTAACATAATAGAGGAAAGAGTGACACAGGCCCCCACTCTGAGAAGCTGGGTTCTTATATGCTGACAGTAGTTTAAGTAAGAAAGTGAAACACAGTCGAGCAGCCAAAGTAATACTTACGTGGGACAGTAACGGCAAACATATAAGAAGCTGTTGGCACTTTTTGGACAGAAAGCAAGTGCACATCCAACCTGGTTTGAATTATGCCAAACAATCTATGAACATAAAGTAGGTGCGTATTAAACTGAGGTGCATTCAGAAGCACAAATATAAGTTGTGCTTGGACATAGATTGGATAGTTCTTATTTTGACAGAAATGCTAGGAAATCATAACATCACAAAAGAATAGCAACGTTTACATAGAAATGAAAAGTGTAGAAAGGATTTTTCTGCCACTCTGTGTTCTGTTTCATACACATGGCACATGTATCTATATCATTCTCATGTAGAAAAAGTGAGAGAAACAGTCCTACTGTTTGCATAGAAGTGGATGCAGTAAGTAGGCACGTATAGGCATTGCTGTGCTAACAAGAGGGCACAAGCTGTGCTTGTTCCAGGCCAATGCATGCAACTTCCTCATTGAGAAGCACCTGTACCTGCCCTTCTCCCTACCTAAAAGCAAAATAAACTCCACCTTAGGTCGGCAAATGAAGAGGAAGATGAGTAGGTGATGGCAGCCTATCTCCTGTAGTGGACTGGAACTATATTCCATCATTGCCAATTAGAAAGCAACCCCACAGGTGTTATTTCTGAAGAGGGAATGGGGCAGAGAACATCACTTTTTTTCCATGGACATTGAGAGTCACAGTACCAGTCCTTGGGAGAGGAAAATGACAGGGACTAAGAATGTAGATTTCTTCTCCCTGCTCCCTGCCCCAGGGAAAAACAATGGTAGTACCAATTAACACCATGGGGTGGATGTGGACACATTCTTGTCGCAGTAGACTGTAGAGGCAGTCAGTGAGTAGAATAGCTGTGAAGCTGTTAATCTATTCTGGGTTTCAACCTTTGTAGTTGCCCAGTGTGTCCCCAAAATGAGTTCAACAACTTGGGGAGTTCCTTTGAACTTTGGAATAAAACCTGAAACAGGTTCACCAGTTCAGTAGCACCCAAGCCACCAGCTGGATTCAGCTTTAAACTCAATCTGGCTTTCAAAATGAATCAGGGATTGCTTACAGAAGGGCAGATATAAAGAAGCTTTTTGAAGATTTTTTTCCTGTAACATTAGTCAACCAGAAACTTTACCACAAATGTATGATGTTTCTTTTTATACCTGAGTATAGCCGTAAACATTCTTTGTTAGGTCAGTTGCCCCAGCGCTATACTGGAAGTAAGTTTTTCCACTCGAAAAAGTTTCAATTGCATCAGACCACAAGGTGGCATAATTTGTTTGTAATACAATCTCACCACATAGGATTCCTGAAATTGAAGTAATATTGTGTTATCACCTAACAATATTTCAGTACGATCATCTTCTAAATGGATTCCCACATGTGCAACAGTGGCTAGATTTGAGGTTTGCTGAATCTAATTTATTTTTTGTAATATTCCATGTTACAACAACAAAAGCCATTATGCAAAATTGTTCCTTAGGATGGGGAGTTGGAATCAGATGTAAAATGCATGTTCTGTAGCCAGTTGTGAATATTTTCTAAACCCTAGGAGTCATGCTCTGTGGTAACTTGCATCTCAGTTTCTGTACATTAGGGCTTGACCAGTCTCAGCTGGGGTCTCCCACAGCTCTTTTCATTGGATCGTCCAAATGGCCAAAGTGAACCTGAGTATTCAGAAGCAATGGCATAGTCAGAAGCAGGTAGAAGGCCATACTCCTGAGCAAGAGAAGAGACAAGAAAGAGGAGAAAATTCAACTACTTGACTGAAAGGCATGTACAATGTCAGTCAGAATCAGGAGATGCAGTCTGGGCCAGCTGTGGGGAAAAGTTAGCAGAGATTTCACACCAGGGATGGGTGACAATTTAAGCTCATTTTCTTTTTTAATCAGAATTTATCGATATTCTGGGAGTATGAGGTTTTAGAATTCTAGAAGAGGCAAATCTGGCAAATTTGTGGTTGTTATGGTTGTGTGCTTTCCAGTCATTTCTATCTTATGGTGAACCCAAAGCAACTCTATCACAGGGTTTTCTGGGACTGAGAATGTGTGATGTACCCAAGGTCAGCCAGTGGGTTTCCATGGCTGAACTGGCAATCAAACCCTGGTCTCCCAAGTTGTAGTCCAATGCTCAAACCACTACACTATACTGGCAATCATGGCAGATTTATTTACTCCATTTCACAGACAAATTGTTCAGAGTCGAAGAGAAAGCTCTGAGAATAGGATTTTCTAGTGAATAGGGGTTGGCCTGTGGAGTCAGCAAACACAAGCAGGTTGGTACTACAGAGCCTGAGTAGATCTGGGTAGCCAGGGCACTGATGGTGAGAACCCTCATCACCACATACAACCCCTGCCCCAACACACTGCTTCATGGGGAGTCTGATACAAAATTCCATGGAGGGTTGTTGTTTTTTTTTAAATCAGGTATATTTGGGGTTACTCAAACTGCAGTGAGGTCCTGGTGCAAACGAGAGGTTTCACACACTCTGAATGATCAAAATCCCAGTATAGTTCAGAGCTTCCCAGCTCCCTGTTGTTTAGGGTTCCAATCACTGAATTGACAGTTTGATCCTTAGGGTTACAACAGTGTGCCATTATTCTTGTGACAGGGTTGAAGCCAATAAGAGTTCACAAGATTAAGGCCTTTGTATTTAGTGCTTATAGCCCCAGCCCAGCTTTTCTCATCAGCTAACTTCAGTTAGTCCACTGTAGGTTATACATTCAATAGCACTTAGAAGATAAACAGGAACAAAACTGGCACAATTACTGTGAAATTATTCTGAAGGGCTTAAGCAGGTACATGTATTAAACATAATCCCCTTTAAATACTATGGAACAGGTATCCAAATAATCATCCGAAAATGATTGTTATATATCTTCTTTCATAAAATATTGAAGGTTTGATTGTGTATCTGTGTGTGGAAAATGAAATTTTACAGAATAAGGTTAAAAAAAATACCTGTGTCATTGGCAAAATAGGTCAATTTGGAGATAATGAAATGCATAACAAAACAAGGCAAATCATGACTCTGTAAAAACAGTTTGAGGGCTTGAAACATCTAATAATAATATGTTTTTCTCAGGGACTGAATCGGGATGTGTGTATGTGCCTTCAAATCACCTGTTGATTTATGGATTTCATAGGGTTTTGTTAGGCAAAGAATACTCAGGGGTGGTCTTGCCAGTTCCTTCCTCTGAAAGAAACCCAAAGCACTTGGTATTCATTGGCAGTCTCCCATCCAAGTACCATTTTTAAAAAGGTTGTGGCAATGGTAGTGGTGATGGCAGTGATGATGTTGATGCTTCATTTGGTAGTTTGACTGATTTACTTTTAGTGTTATTGTTGTGGTTGCTTATTTGCTTAGCGTTTTATTTCTTTCTTGAGTTTGATTAAATTCTCTTTAGTGTCTTGCTTTGAGATTTACACTCCTTTACACTATCACCAATGTATATGACTCAGTTTTCCTAGGGTCTGCTTAGCATTATCATGCCATTTGTCCCACTAGTCCCACAGGGCATCAGTACTGTGATTATGATTATTTTATACATTTATATCCCACGTTTCTTTCAGTTAGACCTGCCTTTTGCTATTGATATTGTTAAGATACTGCTAATAGATGTTGCTAAAATTTATACCATTTCATTGGAAACCACTAAGGAAATATACACCAGTAGATTACGCTCTATACACTGTCATATCAGAACAAAGCTGATCAACTGAATTTGTTGCTGTGTGCCTTCAAAATGCTTTCAACTTACAGCTACTCTGAGAAAAGCCTATCATGGGGTTTTCTTGGCAAAATTTGTTCAGAGGGAAGTTTACCTTTGCCTTTCTCTGAGGCTGAGAGTGTGTGACTTGCCCAAGGTCCCCAGTGGGTTTTCATCATGAAGCAGGAATTCAAACCCTGTTCTCCAGGGTTGAATTGCAATGCTCAAACCACTTCATCATGCTGGCTCTCAACATCTAAATGCATTAGATAATATGTTTAAATAAAGCTTATACACCTTATTATACCTTAGTACAGTATAACATTTAATAAATTGAAAAGAAGTCTTGGAACCAATTGGTCAGAAAAATAATTTGTTTTCTTTTGCAGTTACTTAAAACAAAGATAGGTAGGCATACTGAAAAATCTTGAAAAGTACAAGTATAAGCAGTATATTTAATAGGATCTTAGGTCTGGAAGGCACCACAAGAACCACCTAGTCTAACTCCCTTCTGTGCAGTAATAAAGCTTTCCTGAAAGATGCCCACCCCACCTCTGTTTAAGGACCTCCAAAAACAGAGAGTGCACAATCTGAAGCAGGACATTCCATTATCCAACAGCTGTTATGGTAAAAAAATTCTTCCTAATTCTTTCAGACCTACTTCGAACAATACAGCAGTTCTAGAGGCTACTTTTTCTTTCCATATCCACTAGATTTTTTAAAAAAGATACTCATCTGGTCAAGTATAGTCATATAAAGTGAATGTTTAATAGTAATCTTGAAAGAGGGTTCCAGGTGTCAGAAAACCTGCAAGTGCTATTTCAATCCTGAAACAATGTAATATCACCTAGCAGCAAACAGTCAGCATTTGTGAGGTAGTGAGTGAGTGTGCATAATTTTTAGTTTATTTTTTTGTTTTTGTTTTTATGGATGTACCACTTTGATTGGTGTTTTTGTTTTTTGTGTTTATGTTGAAAACTTTTAAATTTTTAATTAAAAAAATGAGATAAGATTAGTTTGATATGATTTGTTTTTGAGAAACCCATGCTGGCTCTCAGTAATTTATTTTATTTACATACCACCTTTTTCTTGAACGGGACTCACAGCAGCTCGCACCATGAATGACAGCAAGTTATATGACTTAAAAATGTTAGAACGTTTAAAAACAATTAAATAAAATTTAAATAAATTTAAAAACAAATTGCAATATTAGCATATAATACTTTAATATAAAATAATTTAAAATATTGTTTTAATTACAAGTCAGGTTAACATATTCACTCAGGATCAAATACTGAATCAGGGCTGTTTTTCCAACTACCAACTTGGCACTGAGCAGCAGCATTGTCACTCCATGGAGCCTGTTGCCTACAGAATCCAGACTATTTCAAGTGGGAAACAGCTTCGAGGCAACTAACATTCTGCAGTTCTCACCTCTTCAGTGGTTATACCTCTTTCTCCCAACTCTCTAGTAAGGGGTATGGCTACTTAATCCTTTCCAATTAGGCTACTCTTTTATTCTTTCTTGTACTAGCAAATCTGTTGTTGCTTTCTTCTTTCCATAATCTAAAGATATTATTAGTTTATTGCCTTCACTTACCGTCTACCATTCGCTCCACTTTGGGACTAGATATAGGTTGACATTTACTGGCCCATCTTCTAGCAGTCATGGCAGCTTTCTCATTCCACATCTCAGCAAAGCAAACAAAGAGATAGTCACATTTTTTGTAGACCAAGACAATGGAGTACGTACAGTTGCTAGTCAACAGATGGATTGGATGGAGTGCAAAAACATAAAGAGAATGAATCCAAACTTTCTTACACATAAATTCTATAATAATGAGTTGGGCCATGTATTCTAGGAGCCAGAAAAGGGAAGAAAACCCCAACTACAATGCCTATCTAGAAAGCACATCTGTGGAAGCCCCATTTACAAGTTGGAGCTAAAGAATCTAGGCCTGAATGCAGATTGAAATGAACATTCTTGCTTGAGCATAATGAGATGTTACGGTCTGCTTTCAAATCCTGCTTTCTAAGTTAGTGTTCTAAAATGTTTTACAGAGCTTTCTCTCAGTCTTTCAGACCTTCCTTGCTACAAATAAGGGACAAATGAAAAAATAAGTTGTGTTTGCATTGTAAGATAAAGTTGTCCAAACGTCCATCTTGAGTTCCTAAATGTGAACACAAGTTAAATTTTTGGGCAGAATTTCACATAGATAAAAAAAGAGCAAGAAAAGCGTAAAATCTTTCAATTAAACAAACACAATTGCATTTTGAGAAGTTGTATTATAATTAGTTGTATCTTAATGATTGTATTCTTGGAGGTTATGGGGAGAACTCACCATTTAAATTATGTTAAGGAGGAACATCTCTGAATTGTGTCTTACCATTTTCATCATATTGCTAGCAGTTGGTTGCACCTGTCTCCTGATGGCATTGTGTTTGTCAATAATTTCCTTCTTCTGCATTTCAGAGATTTCACTTAGCAAATAGACTGCCTAAGGATAAAAGAATTTAAATGTATATTCTTTTAACCAATTATGGTTCTAGTAAATACCAATCATACTTATACATTATCCCATTACATTGTCAGAGATTGCTGAAATCTTCATCTTTTACATTGCCCAGAGTTACCAATATAAACTCCAATTCATCTTATGAATTACCAAAATCAGAAACCATTCATGCATTATATTTGAGACTGACTGGGAATAGAGAGCTTCTATTGCCTTCCTTGGATGCTTCTACTTTTTCTTTTCTCATTTATTTATTAACTTGCTTATCTCCTTCTCAGCTGTCTTTTCCAACAAGAAATCAAAGAGGCTACAAAATGGAAAAAAAGAAAAGAAATGGAACCAAAAATGGTCAGTGAAAGATCAGTCTCTCTGCTTTCCTAGCTTGACTCCACACTGTAGATTCCTCACTGTAGATTAATTACATCTCAGAGACACCACTGTGAATTGTAATTTTGTGGCCAAGCCATGCCCGGCAGATGTTCTAGGCATATCTAAAGGTGCTAGATATGTCTAGAGATCATGTTGCTCATACCTGTCCGGGAAACTGCTGC
Organism: Iguana delicatissima; assembly: GCA_948472985.1. Taxonomy (NCBI): domain Eukaryota; kingdom Metazoa; phylum Chordata; class Lepidosauria; order Squamata; family Iguanidae; genus Iguana; species Iguana delicatissima. The sequence continues at coordinate 67,333 of CAOKZL010003445.1, read as the reverse complement.
AGCACCACAGCCAGCAGTAGGAACACAATCTGAAGAAGCATTTCTGAACAAACAAAGAGGAACTCTGGTTAGAAACTTAAAAAAAAAAAAAAACCAACAAGGTTCTGCAGAATTACCTCATATTTCTCCATATTGCAGAGAGAAGAAAATACGGGAGTGAGAATGCCAGTCTGGCTTTCAAACAGACTACCTTGGAAGGTGATGGACTCTCATTCACTGAACCATTTTTCAACAGTGGTTGAATGGCTACCTATCAAGGATGTTTTAACTGTGGGTTCCTGCACTGGCAGGGAATTGGGCCACCTGGTTCTTCGGGTCCTTTCCATTTCTATGGAACAGTAACATTTACTTTTAAGATTTTAGCTCACCGTCAGCCATATGTGAGGACTGAGTTAGGAATTTTCATTTTGTGGCTAATGATGCAGTCTAATGCTACAACAGCACAGAACATTACTCTGGGGCCCTTTCCTCACCTTACCTTTTTCTGTCATCGTCCCATCATGATCCTGGCAGTGCCACTGCCAGGATGGGAGCACAGCCTGAACACTCCCCTCCGCACCCAGTCGGTTGCCCACAGAAGGGTAGCACAAGGGACACAATCCTTCCTTCCTCAGTGCAGTAGACCACATCCTGTGCTGCACTGGGGAAGGAAGAACCTAGATTGCATTTCTGCCCTTTCTGCACGTTCGTTGGGGCCATTACCAGATTTTTCCAGTAATGGAATATCCTACGATTGTGATGGCAGGGGATGCATGGACAGCGGGACTGTGATGACGTCATGTGAAAGCACGACTCGTGAACTGGCAGCAATGCGTCCCCATCCCAGGACAGTGCTGTCATGCGGAAATGGCCTAGGCCTGTTGAGATATTCACCTCAATGCAAGGAGGGCTAAAGAGAGAGACAAGAAAGGTTTCAGACCTACTTCAAACAATACAGGATTTCTAGAGGCTATTTTTTCTTCCCACATCTACTAGATTTTAAAAAGATATTCAGCTGGTCAAATAAAACCACATAAAGTGAATATTTAATAGTAATATTGAAAGGGGGTCCCAGCTGTCAGAAAACCTGCTAATGCCATTTGAAGCCTGAGACAATGTAATATTCACCTAGCATCAACAGTCAGTAAAGAAGGAGCTGGGTGAATATGCTGAGAAAGAGACTTTCCTTAGCAAGTTTGTCTCCCATAACACTTGAAATCTAATATTTATTTATTTCTTCATTTGTTTATTTCAAATGTCATTGCCCACAGTTAATAAACATTCTCTTTTACCATTAATTCAAAAACAGCTCCCTATAAGAAGAATATTTATTCTTCTATTAAAGGTTTAGTGCATTAATTTAGATGCTGTTAGCAGAGATTTACTTGAGTGTCTGCCTACTGCTGTGGAAAGCAAAGGTTTGCCTCCAGTAACTTGCCTTTTTCCATTACCGCTTTCAGTATCTTCTTTTCTGTGGCTTTGGAAGAATTGTAGGAATTGCACAGAAGCTGCACTGAGGAGGTGTTTATAATGGAGGAACGCTTCCTGCTTTGTAAATGAGTAAATCTAAATCAACCCAAAGCTGATTTTGTTAAGATAAAGAGGAGTTTCACAGGAAATATGTTTGTAAAGCTACCTGTTTGTATGTGATTTGTGGATCCAGTGATGATTGATTGGCTTAGCAGCAATGACACAAACCACATTTGTTGGGATAAAACAGGCCACATCTTTATTTGTGGGAAATAAAGAGATTTGGCTCCAGTATGGGTTCAGATGTGGGCAGTAGGCAAGCCACTTGCCAACCAATGATAATCAGCCACTAAACTAACTCAGCTCACTTGTTGGGAATATCCTCACAATGATTTATGGTGATTCCACATGACAGAGGTCACTGCATGGCACCTGGGGATGGGGTGGGATTTTAATTGCCCCAAAGTCCCATAAGAGGACTCCCAATCAGATCTGACAAACACCCAGGCCACATCTACGCCAAGTGAATCTGGGATGCATGCTTGTGTTACCCTGTTTACTGGGGGTCCCAGGAGGGACACCAAAATGTGCTCAACTATAGATGGGGAAAATTAGCTCTGAGCACTCCTTTAGAGTTACGAGAGGAAGGGTAACTTAGCAGAATCTTCTAACCCAGTGTTTATGGGGTCAGGCCAAGTCAAGGAGCAGACCAGTTTGAAAATAATGAATGATATTTATTAAATGCAGGCACACAATGTACGCAACGCATGCACACAGATAACTAAGAAAAATAAAGGTGTGAGTAAGATAGCAGGATTTTCAGAGGGATAGTTGGTTCAGGTGATACGGGATAGTTGGTTCGGGTGATACGAAACCTGTTCCTGAAGCCCGGAAGAAGATAGAGAGCGTTGCTGGGGTTCGGTGTGGCTCAGCTGAAGGGGTTAAATCCAATGCCACTTGAATAGGAAAAATAAGCGAATTGAATTGTGTCTCTGAGTGAAACAGCAGATGTCTTTGTCTTATCTCAGATTTTAGGAAAGGCCTTGCAACACTCACTCAGGCGTCTGGGAACAAAGGGGGAGTAAGCATACTCCCTCATTTTGGCTACATGCATCATTTTGTATCATTTTCTAACTAACTCTTTGTTCTCTTCTGTACACGTGTATGCTAAATTAATGATGTAATGGGAAAGTTAACCAAAGATCTTTTTCTTCTGTGATTGGGCTGGCTAAATGAATGATTGATTGCTGACATAGAAGACCAAAGGTATATAGTGATGCTACCTCAGTTAATCTGCACGACAATTCCTGAATATTTGTCATCCTTGTGCAAGTAATTGTTAACAATAAAAAGGCTTTTTGATTTTTCCCTGGAAACCTGGTCTTCGTCTCTTTTCTGGCCACAACACAGCAAGTAGAGCTGAGGGGAAGCTTCCGAAGCAAAGCAGCAGCAAGGCGGTCTGCAACTCAGGAGCGATCCGAGGAAGGTCTCAGAATCAGGGGTTTTTATAGGGAGAAGTGTGACTGCAGGCTATGCCTTACTCGGGGACAACAATGAGTTTTGGATGTGAGACAATGTCTCAGAAAGGTCACAATTTAGCATGATGGAATCAGAGCCGAATTAACAATGGTGTAGCCAGTATGTAAATGTGCAACACTTGACAGTGGATGGTTCAGCCTTTGTCAAGTTGCCTGCTCAAGGCAGGGAGCCTTTTGTATACATAATATGGTGTTTGCCGGGGAGGTCCCTGAAGCTGCGATCTGGCTATTTCTGGCTTGCCTGTATTGTTCAAGAATATTTCAGCAGTTAAATGCCAAGCCTAGTTTCGTGCTTGTCCGGAGGCCTCACAAACACGTGGAGAAGGGTGGTATGATAAGGCCGAATTATGAAATCAAAGTGATATCAGATGCCATCGCCGGGTAGGCCTAAATTGCAGTAACACTTGGAAAAAAACAACATTAAAGGTTCATTAGATGTTCACATACACCTCAAACAAAGCCAGAAGACAATGAACAGGAATATAAGAGGGTACAAAGATCCACACGACTGGTGAAGATATGGGAGAACATTAGCTCTAGCTCAAGTATAAACTGGACAGAAGCCTCTGCTTTAGGTTCTGTGTTTAGCCTCCTTGGCTTCTGCTTTAGCTTCTGGCTGGTGGTTGGTCCCAGCCACCAACCAGCCAGGTGAAACCTGACTGGTTAAGTTTCCTGACCTTCAGCAGAGCCTATATAGTTCACATAGACTTCTGGGAAGAGGTGGACATCGGAGCCTGTTGCAACCTGTTGCAGAGCCAGTTGCAACCTGAATATGGTGTTATCCTGATTTCTAGATTGCAGCCATTTCTTGCTTTGTCCAGATGGGTATTGCATAATCTATATTGCAACCACTTATGGTTGTGACATTGCAGAAACAACAATTTAAGGAGGGGATCATGGGTTGTAGAGTATATCCATGTGTCGTGATTAGATGACAAGCAGTTCTTATACATACAATAGCAATATAGCAATAGCAGTTATTTCTATACCGCCTATCAACTAGTGTTATCTAAGCGGTTTACAATGTATTTTAGCTAATTGCCCCCAACAAGCTGGGTACTCATTTTACCGACCTGCGAAAGGATGGAAGGCTGAGTCAACCTTGGAGCCTGGCAGGATCGAACTCACAACCTTGTGATTGCAGTACTGGCATTCAACCACTGCGCCACCAGGGCTCCTTTCCAGTATATATGATGGCTGAATTTGAATCTTTGGTGATCTCATAGGCACAGCTGCCCTCTGTTCCCTCTGTGCCCTCTGTTCCCATCCAAACATATGAACCTAAATTCTCACGGTGTCTACATTCTTCTACATTCACAGTTTGCCATCTAGCTCCAAGCACTGTGGCCCAATGATTACGGTCTTTAGAGTACAAGATGTCACCAGAAATGTTTGAATTCCAAGCGGAACAACTGGATGGATGGGGAGTATGGTCCTTGCAGTGACAGTTACCATGGACAGTTGCAATTGATTCTACCAGGAAATATATGTGGTATTTACAAGGGTCCACCATGCCTCAAGCTGCACCTCCTCTTTCCTTAGCTGAGTCCGAATCATTTCTCTAATCTCTTTTGGGGTATGCCCATCTTGGGTGTGTCGAATTAATTCCCTAGCTGTCATCATGTTTGTGGTGAGCAATTGAATGCACGCTAAGGCTGTGGAAATGTTTCTGTTGCCGAAATGCACTTCTCATGCCAAAATTAACTTGTCGCTGTCCATAGCCAATTCCCAACTTAAAAGTAGCAAAGTTACAGAATGCTGGATGTCAGACAGGACTTGGGTGGACTGCCTTATGGGCTCTCCCATATTTGCTATGTCTGTGGTCACATTGGACAGCTTATTGGCTAAAACTTCAACATTGGATGCATCCAATAGGGACATACCTGCTCCCACAGGAGCAATCCAATCCATCCATTCCCTTTTTACCCTACAGGGACTTACAGGTCCAGTCCATAATTTAACCCACTCTGCCCAGCCATCCTCGCTGGGGCACTCTGGCCATTGTGCTGAAGTGTTTAGTTTATGAAGTCCTATTTGGATCGCCTTGAGGGGGTGTTCTAGGCCTCTAAGCCAGTGGTTCTCAGCCTGTAGGTCCCCAGATGTTTGTGGACTTCAGCTCCCAGAAGCCCTGAGCATTGACCATAGTGGCTGGGGCTTCTGGGAGCTGAAGTCTACAAACATCTGGGGACCGACAGGTTGAGAACCACCGCTCTAAGCCCTCTTGATGTCTGGAGAGTGGCCGGAGGCTATGTTCTGCATTCTGCTGAATGCTGAAAACTCCATTGGAGATTTGTATATACTGTATGTATTGTAACTCAAGAGTAAAGCCTCCTGTTGGAAGATAACATTTGTGTTGGAGTATTTTTCCTGCCTTCAAGGTTTTTGCTGCTAATGTCTAACATTCTGCTTGGATGCTTCAAGTTGTGTGCGTAAACTCTGCTGTATGGTGATTTCTAAACACTTGACTCTGGTGAACTGTCTTTTTGCCAGAGCTCAGTAGCTGGAAGGAAGTGCTACTGGGAGTTTTGTCTAGCGCCCATCTTCCACCATCTCTCTGACAGTTTAATGTCCCAGTCCTTTCCTGAGGAGCGAACTACTTTTCTAAGGGCTTCTTTCAAGAAGCAGTTTGTCCTTTCATTCTGACCAGAGCTCTGGGGGTGGTGTGTGATATGAAACTGCTGCCTTATCCCCAATGCTTTGCACAGCTCCTGTGTCACCTCCCCAGTGACACAGTACCCCTAAATCTGAGTCAAGGTCATGTGACACTCCCCAGCATGCCCACACGTTATTAAACAATAGGCATGCTGCTGTGCTGGTTGTGTTACTGAGGCAAGGAAAAGCTTCAATCCATTTGCTGAAGGGATCAATTACTGTCAAGCAGTATTCATTCCCTCGGGGTGTTGTAGGGAGGGACCTATAAAATCACTTTGTATGTGAGACCAAGGCCCCTGATTCTCTGACGTTAGATGGGAGCTTTGGGTCCTGAGGGATCAGCGTTGATCATGGCACAAGAAAAGCAGTTGTCTACCCATAGGTCTACATCCTGCTTGATCTGGGGCCACCTCTTGGCTTCTGTAACTGTCTAACGTGACCTCTTGTCCACGATGTCTCTGCTCATGTATGAACTGGATCACATCTCCACGGAGGTCCGTGAGCACTATCCAGTGAGGCTGACCACTGGGATCTACTGCCCAAAACACTTCCTCTATCTGCTCTATTTTAAACCTTCCAGAATCGTCTGTTCCCTTCCTGGCTAACTCGGAGATTTCGGAATCTCCCTTTTGCAGTGTCCCTAAATCGAAGGTAGGGGGAATGAGGAGCTGCTTAGGGTTCACATTGATGGGGGCAATGGGAGCCTCATCATTCTGCCAAGCTGCTTCCCTAGTTAGGGCATCCGCTCGGTTGTTCCAAATACAGGGAGCCATACTCTTCTTCTGACATGAGCAATCCATATAGGAGCAGTTCATTCCTCATTAGCTCACAGTGGAATATGCGAATGGATTTTTGTGGAAGTTAGAGCAAGGCCCCCTTGAAATTTCGGCGGTGCACTGCTGCGCAGCCGTCAAGGCTCCTGCCCCTGTGCAGTGTCTAACCAGTGACCTGTGGGTACAAGCTTTCTCTGAAGTGTGGATAAAAGACAAAATAGAGTGTGGGACAGTAAAGGGTGTTTGCTTCCTGATAGAGGGCAAAGATCCACCACCCCAGAAGCAGTACAAGTACCCTGCAGAAGCTGAGGAAGGTATAGGAAAGACTATTGAGGGGCTTGTTAAATGGGATGTAGTCACCCCAATGCAATCCAGATGGAAAGACCTGGAGGATGATGGTGGATTTCCGAGCTTTAAATGCCATCACTCCCCCTGGGTAAGTCCCCTTGGGGGATGTTACCCCTGTGGATTTGCAGTGGTAGCCTGAGCCAGTTGTTCAGGCTACCTGCCACGCTGACATCTTGCCGGAGTCCTGATATGTACAATATCAAAATTAAAATCTTGTAACTACAAGCTCCATCTTAACAATTTGGCATTGCTTCCCTTTGTATGATTTAACCAACTCAACAGTGAGTGATCTGTTCTTGGAACAAATTTCCTTCCCCATAAGTGTTTTAATTTGTTCAGAGCCCACATAATTGCTAAGCATTCCTTTTCCACTGTTGCTAGATGTCTTTCCCTTAAAAGCAACTTCTTACTTGGGAACATTACTGGGTGCAATTGATCATGCTCACCTTTTTGACTTAATACAGCCCCAAGATCTATATTAGAGGCATCTGTAGTCACTGTAAACAACTTCCCAAAGTCAGGAGCAATAAGTACTGGAGCTGATGTAATAGCTTCCTTTAGTTTATCAAAAGCTTCCTGGCACAGCTGGTTCCACATCACCTTTTCAGGGTAACCCTTTTTAACTAACTCGGATGAGGGCACTGCCACAGAACTGAAATTAGGAATGAACCTTCTGTAATATCCCACTAAACCTAGAAAACCTCTCACTTTTCTTTTAGTGGTGGGCATTGGCCATTGATCTATGGATTTGATCTTATCCCTCTCAGGTTTAATCAGACCACTGACCACAATTTGACTTCTCTTTTCCCTGTATGGCATTTTGGTGCCTTAATAGTTAGCCCCACAATTTTAATTGGTTCCAATACCTGGTGCAGATGATGTAGATGTTCCTCCCATTCATTGTTAAACACACCAATATCATCAATATATGCTACAATGAAAGCATTCAATCCTTGAAAGACCCGGTCCACTAGTCTTTGAAAAGTTGAAGGAGCATTCTTTAATCCAAAGGGCAATACTGTAAACTCAAATGAGCCTACATGTGTAATAAATGCTGTTTTGGCCTGACCACATAGGAACCTGCCAATAACCTTTGGTCAAATTGAGGCTAGTGATGAAATTAGCTCTTCCCAGTCTTTCAATCAGATCATTCATTCTGGGCATGGGATAAGCATCTGCCTAAGTTATACTATTAAGGTTTCTATAATCAACACAAATCGAATAGTGTGGTCCAGCTTTTCAACTAATACCACAGGCGATGCCCAAGGACTCTCAGATAGAACTATGATTCCCTGTCCCAGCATTTCTTTAATCTCTTTTTCCACACTTTAAGCAAATTTCCCAGTTATATAAGGTGCACTGGCAAAAGGTATAGCATTTCCAGTTTCAATACAGTACTACACCCCTCTCTCTTTTCCTGGGATGTTTGAAAACACTTCTGCATGCTTAGATAACAAATTATAAATCTTCTATTTCTGTTTATCTGAAAGGGATTCATCTATATGGGCCTCCTGGATTTTATGTTCAGGCACATCTCCTTTCTCCCAATATGACAACCAATTCTGTTCCTTCCACCATCTGTAATTGTAATTGTATGAACCACTTTAGTGCCTTGATCTCCCCCCAGGTCAACTAAATAGTTGACATCATTAAATTTCTTTGTGATGGTCACAGATCCAAACCAGGTAAACTGCAGCTTGTTTCCTTTTACAGGCCTCAGGAACAGTTGCCTGGATGATGTATTCTTCCTCTGGCTCATCTGTCATATCAGGTTTTTTCTGTGCCATTTGCATGTTCTCCACAGCCAGATTCAATGCAAAGCTCAGGGTGGTTAATAGGTTGTAGATGTAACTCACCACAACCTCTGGTTCCGAGTTCAAATCTTGCTCCCAGCCTTGTCTCACTAGGTCTAATGGTCCACAAATCTTCTGACCATCCAGCAATTCAAAAGGACTGAAATTAAGGCTCTCTTGTGGCACCTCCTGATAAGCATGCAATAGATGTTGCAATTTCACATCCCAGTCATTTGGATTATTGGCCACATATGCTTTAATCATCCGTGTCAGTGTTCCATTAAATCACTCTACCAGTCCACTAGTCTCAGGATGATAAGGAGTGGAAGTTAAATGCTTGATTCCATACAGCTCCCACAGTTCTTGCATCAGCCTAGAGGTAAACGATATTCTCAAATCCGGTACAATTTCTCTGGGAAAACCAGTGATTAAGGCACTGGCAATTGTGGAAGTTTCCAGATTGCTTAATGCAACTGCCTCAGGATATCAGGTTGCATAATCTACTAATGTCAGCAGATATTTATTTCCCCTTCTGGTAGCCTTCAGCTAAGGACCCACAATATCTACGCCCACTCGACTAAATGGCTCCTCAGTCACTGGCATAGGACATAACTTTGCCTTTCTCTTATCTCTACTTGAGCCTATCATATGTCTAGCAATATTGCTTTAGTTGCTGCCCCACCTTTGGCCAGTAGAAATTAGCAGTTATTCTTTGGTTAGTGCATTTGTTCCCTAAATGGCCTCCAAAAGAACTAAGACATTTCAAGTAGCTTTGGCCCTTTTTGCACCTTACCTTTGTCACGGCAGTGGGGAGCAGCGCTCGCGCGAGCAACTCATAACAACCCTTCTGCTTCCTGCATCGGCTTCCTGGTAGCATGACCGTCGTGCTAGCGCCCTGCCCCTTCCTTCCGCAGTGCAGTCTGGGAACTGTAGGCTGCGCTGGAGGAAGGAAGCGCGACCGGCCCAGCTCGCCGAAACACCACACGCAGGTAAATGCGCGAGGGTGCCGTGAGCATTGCGTAAGCGCACAGTATTTTCAGCTTACAGCCAAAAATTAAAAAATGCATGTGTGCCCTGCTTTAGCCTCGTGAGCGTCGCGTGGAGCGACGTATGGAGCGTATGGACGTATGGTCGCGTATGGTCGTATGGTCGTATGGTCGCGTGGAGCGACGATGGCGACGCTCCCATTCATGCGACGCACAAGGCTGGGGCAAAAAAAAAAATGCATGCAAAAAGGGCCTTTGTTCCGTACTTGGTGGACGATACCAATTGTCTTTGCTTTCCCCTGTTCTATGGCTATGTTGCTTGAGAGATTCTCGATAAAGCTTGCCATCCACTATTATAAATCTAGTTGGAACTTCAGGTGTCACTTCCGGAGGACTCTCCCTTGCTAATTCAAACAGAGGCTTAAGGTTCTCATCTAGCCTTCATTCCTTAACAAATTCAGACACTGGGGTTTCATGAAGATCACTGATCTGCATCAATTTTTTTTTACTGCTGGGTTTCTTAGTGGCGCTAGTGTTGCTCTCTTGGGTAGGAGTTCCTTCATCCAGTTCCTTCCCCCTTAATAACTCTGATGGTACCATTTGGGACTTCTGTGTCATGTGTCAGGTAGTTACATAGACCTGATGAATATGTTTGGCCAAATCATTTCCAATTAAACAAGGAGCTGGAATATCTTCCCATACAGCTATCTTCCAGTCTCCTGTCCAGTTCTTGTATGTAATATGAACAATTGCAGTTGGAGCTGAAAACACAGGTCCTCCTAGGCTTTTTAGTAACACTTTTTCTTGGGGAATGAGGTTTCTAGGAGGAATCAGATGTGGCTGGAACACACAGATCTGCAAGCCTGTATCTCTAATTCCCCATACAGTTTTCTCTAGAACCTCTATTTTCTCTCCATATTCATGCATCCACTGTGTCAAGAGTCACTACCATGCAAAGATTAGACATGTGAGGCAAGAAACTGTTTCCTTCTTCCCCACTAGGCTTCATTTCTATGGCAACCAGCCTAGCCAACTCAGGCTGCCTTTGCTGAACTGACTCCACTTTATTCGGGCAATATGAATGTTTAGGCTTTTCCCTTTTATCTTTGTCCACCCTCTCTGGGAGTTGGAATTGAAAATGGCCAGCTTTCTGACAGTTATAACATATTTTATTTCCTGTTAGTGAGGAAATGTTCTTTATTCTGGGCCTATTCCTGTCTTTTGCCTTCTCAGTACCTCTGCCATAAAATGGCTGTCCGCTTCTAGGAAATTTCCTATCACAATTTTGGGGTTTTGGAGCACCTCTGATGGTAACTAGATGGTCCATCATTTCAGCTACCTGGTTAACTGTTTTAGGCTTTTTGTCCTGTACCAGCCATCAATATTCATATGGCAGGATGTTATAAAATTGTTCAAGCCCTGTGAGCTCTTGCAGCCATTCTTGTGTCTCCATTTCAGATCCTGAAACCCATCTTTCCAGTGTTCTAATTAATCTACACCTCATCTGTGAATAGGTTTCCTCAGATTTTTTCTCAGTCCCCAAAATTCTGAGATCATCTCCTCTGGTCTTATTTGTAATTCTCCACACAAACTGTCAAAACTAATGAGAAAGGCTGGCATATTATCTCCTTTGTAATATTTAGGGAATCTCTTCATGTCTACATGAGGCACTAAGCTAAATTCTTGCCCATTCCTGGCAAAATGTGCTTGCAATTCTAATTCTCTTAACTTTATTTCATGTTCCATCTCCATTTGTCTTTCTTTTAGAGCTCTTTGCTCTTCCATTTCCTTTTCTCTTAAAGCCCTTTGTGTCTCCAGTTCCTTTAAAGCTCTTTGTGCTTCCAGTTCTTTTAAAGCTCTTTGTTCTGTTACCCTGCTTACTGGGGGGTCCCGGGAGGGACACCAAAATGTGCTCAACTATAGGTGGGGAAAATTAGCTCAGAGCACTGCTTTAGCGTTACGAGAGGCAGGGTAACTTAGCAGGATCTTGTAACCCAATGTCTACGGGGTCAGGCCAAGTCAAGAAGCAGACCGGTTTGAAAGCAATGAATGATCTTTATTAAATACAGGCACACAATGTAAGCAACACACGCACACAGATAACAAAGGAAAATAAAGGTGTGAGTAAGATAGCGGGATTTTCAGAGAGATAGTTGATTCGGGTGATATGAAACCTGTTCCTGAAGCCCGGAAGAAGATGGAGAGCAATGCTGGGTGGATATCTCAGCACGTGGAGCTGAGAGGAAGCTCGCCAAACAATGCAGCAGCAAGGCGGTTGGAACTCGGGAGCGATCAGAAGAAAGGTCTCGGAATCAGGGGTTTTTATAGGGAGAAGTGTGACTGCAGGCTATGCCCTACTCGGGGACAACAATGAGTTTTGGGTGCGAGACAATGTCTCCAAAAGGTCACAATTTAGCATCATTGAGTTAAGTCTGAATAGACAAAGAGGTAGACAGTATGCAGCTGCTCAGTGCTTGGCATTTAAGCTTCTTGCTTGCCCAGTTACCTGCTCGGGGCAGGGAGTCCTTTGTAAACAGCGTGCATATATAATGAAGGTGTTTGCCGGGGAGGTCCCTGAAGCTGCGATTTGGCTATTTCTGGCGTGCTTGTATTGCTTGAGAACATTTCAGCAGTTAAATGCCAAGCCTAGTTTCATGCTTGTCCAGAGGCCTCACAAACACGTAGAGAGGGGTGGTAGAATAAAGCCGAATTATGATATCAAAGTGATATCTGGTGCTATCTCCAGGTAGGCCTAAACTGCAGTAACAGTTCCCTTTCTCTTTCCTTTTCATACTCCATTTGTTTTTCTTTTAGAGCTCTTTGTTCTTCAAATTATTTTAAAGCTCTTTCTGTTGTGGCCAGGAAAGAGACGAAGACCAGGTTTCCAGGGAAAAATCAAAAAGCCTTTATTGTTTAACAATTTCTTGCGCAAGGACGACAAATATTCAGAAAAATGTTGTCCTCCTTAGTTAAGGCAGCATCATTATATACCTCTAATTCTCTATGTCAGTAATTGATTATTCATTTTAGCCAGCCTATCACAGAAAAGAAGATTTTTGGTTCACTTTTCCCATTACATCACTGAGCATACACGTATATAGAAGAAAACAATGAGTTAGTTCAGAGAGTGATACAAATTATTGCCTTTGATTTAGTAATCCTCCCCTAATTCTCCCAGCAGATAACATACCAAGAGAGGGCTCTGGTGAGCCTTTTTGTAACTTCAAGGTTACTTTTGCAGAGAGCTCAATTAGCACTTTCACTTACTGGGGGAGAACAAAAGGAGGACAGTGAGCAATTCACACCTATCTTCTGTAGCTTGCAGCCTTTTGCAGAAGAGGAACTTAACACTTTCACTGACTGTCAGTCCCAGCACTGTAGCCTCTTTCTCCTTCATTTCCTCTTCCATTCTTTTCATCTCAAGTTTTATTTTCCATATTTCCACACTCTCTGCAGACTCAAGTGCAGCCATTTCAATCAAGAGCTGTCCTTGCTCAGGGCTTTCCATTCTGGCTTTTGCCTTTTTAGATGGCGTCAAAATTTTAGTATTTCCCTGCTAATTACCCACACAGTTACCTCAGGAAATACTACTTTATTCTTTTGCTTAGACCACCTTGACAGTTTCTTAGTGAGGGATTACACAATGTGTGCCTTTTATTCTTAGAACTGAGAAATTTTCTTTTGGGTGTTCCACTGATTCCCTTACTATGAACCTTCAAACTATTACCTCAGGGAATCTTGCCTACCAAATCCCACTGGATTATTTCAATCAGATCCCACCACTTCTCTGGTCAGATCTCTACAAATTTTCTGTTCTGATCCCATCAATTTTTTTGGTGAGATCCCACTGCTCTGACACCACTCTTTGTAAAAACACATGGAAAACACCACCACCCGTCAGTGCCAAGTGCGAAAGGTGCACCCAAGCCTCACACTCAAGGCCTGTCCAGCCTGACACCTCTTTGTGCTCGGGTCTGAACAGCCAGGGAGATCTCTGAATCAAGCCAGGGCCAGGATAAACGGGTCTGCCTCAATTCTTCCTCTCTGAGAACACAGTCCCTTCCTCACTCTTGTCCACCCTTGACTTCTTCCTTTCAGGACTCTCCCCCTTTACTGCCTTCCCTAAATCTGCCCTTCTCCCAGATGTAAGGATCAGCAGTGATTTATATTTTCCAAGACTGTGGTACTGTTGGCACTAAGGTCAGAATGATAATATTGTAGAGTGTATATTCCAGGATTCAAAATAAGACTCTGTGACACTGTTTTAAGGAACATAGAACTTCAAACATTTATTGTAACACTGTTGCTTTAAATGTGTTTTGTATCTAAATGTTTATAAACAGCACACCATTCTTATTTCTATCTCTCTTTCAATTCATTCACTATTTCTCGTACACCCAATTTCTCAGTTCTCTTTCCCACAGAGCCCTTCAAATCTCCCAAACACACCACAAATCACACTCCTCTTCAAACACACACCAGACAGTTAAAATCCGTTCGTTATTTTCCTCTTTCCACCAGCCCCTCCCCTGGGCTATCAAAGTTCCATTTCACCAGCCAATCAGCTTAAACAGTCTCGGTTGCCAAGGAGGCTCTGTTGTCAAGTTCCCCCTCCCATCAGGCTCGTCACAACCAGTACCTTCTTTCAAAAGTGGGGAATAATTAGTTTTTAAAAAAGAGGCTTGTAAAAGGGGGACAACTTAGTCAGACCTAGCCTATCAACATTTATAGGCTCACGCAGGAAAGAAATAAAATATAAGCTAAGTATGTGTTTTATTGCCAAGATTCACACAAGCATGCAAAAGCTCTAACACACTTTCACACACTCTCACAAGGACTAAATGAGGGAGAGGGAGGAAAGTGGGATAGAAGACATTAAGGGATTCAGGCAATATTTACCAGTCTGGAGAGAAGCAGAGAAAGCAGCAATGTGGCTTAGGTAAGAACCTAAGAACAGTTCTCATTTTAAAGTGGCAAGTCAGAGATCAGACCTCGGTTTGAAAAAAAGATTTTCTTTATTTTCCTTCTGGCCAGCAAGCTGTACTGGTTGGGATCACTCCCAAAAAACCGGCCCCGCCTCTTAGATTGTTCAAGTCTTTATACATTCCGACAAACGTGTCATACATTACAACATAAGTTTTGTTTTTCCCATACAATGAACAATGAACTGTTCTGTGGCACTGGGCCATGAAGGCTGGCTGGCCTGGGGCTCTCCCTCTTTCCTAAATGTACAGTCCATCAATCTTGACTCTGGTGATACTGATTCTATCTCAGCTTGGGGGTCCCCAACCAGGGACTCCATGGTGCTCTTAGCTCCCTCTCAAAAATAAAGAAAAGTTCCCAGTGGCCTTAAAGCTCATTTCCAGAGGAAGGTTAGCTGTGTCTGAGAAGACATCCTTGACTGGGTGTTTTTACAGGCTTCTGGAGCTGTTTTTGTTTGTTTGTCTATTTGTTCTGACCATGTGCTCTCCCTGAGAACACGGTCGAACTGACTAGCTTGGGGGAGGAGCTAGCAGCTCTTTATATTTGCTCCCAGCAGCCTTCAAGCTCATTTCCAGAGGATCGAGCGGAAAGTGAGCTGTGTCGGAGAAGACGTCCTTATGTTACTCTGACTTCTGGGGATCCCCTGAAGGACACCTCGCTTTGCTTCAAAAATAGAAAGGTTGGGGAGATTAGCAGAGCACTGGCAATAGTAAAATGAGGGGCAGGGTAACCCAACAGAATCTTTTACCCACTGTTAGGCCAAGCAAAAAAACAGACAAATGGCTTTTATTAATAAATGTGTTCTCATGCACCAACTCACTCATGCAGACACAAGGCCTATCGAGAAGGGAAAGAGGTGAAAGTTGATAGAGGATTTAGCAGAGAGGGTGTAAAGGTGGTGATATTGCAGCTATCTTGAAGTCTTCAGTCTGGAAAGCTGCAAGAAAGACGGTGCTCAGTGAAGAGAGGCAACTGAGGGGATCACTCAAGTAAAAAGAGTGCCAGTCTGCTAGCATGGTGGAGAGTTCTCTGAAGAGACCCCCCAAAACAGGGTCTACTTATAAGGCAGAATGTATCTTGAGGGCATGCCCTGTCCCAGGAAGAACAATGGCCAGAACAAAGTGGAAAATGCCACAGAATAGCAACTGGATAGTTTGCATGATTGGTTCATGCAGATAGATCTTACCTTGTAGGATTTTCCAAAGTCGGAGTTGCTCAACCTGGGGAAAACCAGTAATCCCCTCAAGTTGGCTATTCATGGCTAAGGATCCTTTGTTCATGCGAATGTGTTTAGCCCGAAGTCTCTTAGGGGAAACGTGACTGGGGATTTTCCTGGCCTTAACTTAGTTTTGAACATTCGACCTATTAGTCTATACACCCACCTGGGCAACCTCTCTGGCATGGCAGGCATATTTGATATCAATTTTATATCCCTCTGCGATGGCGTCTGCCATTTGGGGTAACACTCGACTGTGTGTTTTTACAGGCTTCTCGGGCTGTTGTTACCCTGTTTGCTTAGGACTCCACCAATCTGTTTGTGATACAAGGGCTTCCTTTAAAAGGATTCCCAAAAGCTGTCAAAATTGTCTCTTGTGGAGAAAAATTAGCTCAGCACTGCTTTAGATATGCAAAGAGGACAGGGTAATTAAGGATGTAAACCCAAATGTATACCAGGTCAGGTCCAGTCAAAATCACACCAATTGTTCAAATCTAAGTATTTTATTAACATAAATGTAAAAATCCCTACAATCAAGTAACTACACTCACTACAACACGCATGAAAAGTTAAACTTCTTACAATCACTCAGCTTCACACCCTACAATCAAACATACAAGACTATAAAGTTAGCAAGAGATGAAAATTAAGAAAGAGAGAGAGAGACAGAAAGGATTTGATGACATATGATACCAAAACCAGAAGTCTTCAGCTGGGAGAAAACATCTTAGCCCTGCTGAGGGGAGTTCGCTAGCAGCTTCATTGTGTTGCAAATATGAGCTGTTTACCAGCTCCATTGTTTTTGCAGTTCTAAGAGAACTTTCCACTTTAGCTCTTAAAACTCCAACTGCATCATCCTTTAAAATCCAAACAGAACTCCAAAACAAACTCCAAAATTAACTCCAAAGAAATGAGGAGCTGTGTCTAGATATTTATGCTGTGGACCATGCCTGGAAAAGCCAGATGTCCCGTCTTTTTATTAAGATGGATTATTTCCCTTTTTAGTTCAAAGGAAATTCAAAGAAAATACAACCAAAACATCCTTGTTGTATCCTGTAAGATAGTATCTCTCTCCGGAGATGCAAGCCTTAGGTGTCAGATTCCAGCCTGCTTTGCATTGTTTATTTTCTCTGAGAGAGTAATGGTCTTGATGGCTGCAGAAACTCCCTTCAAGTTGCCTGTTGAGCCAAAATTGCCAGATCACCCCAGGATGTAAAACAGAAGACAGAGATCTCCTGTGCACATGTCCATCCAGTATCTCTATGGCTCACTTATATTTTATATGAAATAATTAGGATTCTCAGGACATGGCTTTTGGGCCTAGCAGGGGTATAACACTGTGTTTCTTTCTTTCTTTGTTTTTGTTTGCTCTGTTTTCTCTGGCCGTGTTGCTACTGTGCTAGTTAGCCCTCTCCCAGGGTCTACAATTTCATATTTATTGATATCAAAATCCTCTCCACGTGTCTGAAAGGGTCCCCCAGAAGAGCACGCAGGCAAGCACAGCCGAACGGCCACAATCAGGAAATACCAGGTCTGGCCAGTAATCAATCTGTCACGTAGCCCCAGGAGCCCTCCAGACATGCACACATTAAATTAGACAAAGAGTTCTCTGCCCCGAGAAGCCAGCTTGACAGAATTAGCAATCCTGACAAACAGTCTGTCAAGCGAGAGCAATTTACGTACTGCTGCGGCTTTTGACGAACCTCAGCAAATCTAATCAAACTAAGCACTCTGACATTTCAGAGCTTTGTGCTCCAAATCATGCACATATTGGAACTTTGTCTTAGCTCCTCAACCCATTGTGCTCCCTGGGAAAGGATTAGCCCCCAAGGTACATTTTCCTCTCTAAAAACCCCTGTTTTCGAGCAGTTCCTCAGATCGCTCCGGTTTCCTCTCAGCTCTATGTCACTTCGTCCAGCAATCCCCTCAACCCTCCATGTGCTGAGTTTCCTCTCTCGCTCCTCTGCTGTCTCCATCTTCCATCATCAGGACCAGGTGCAGTATACCCCAAAAATACCTCTCCAAAATCCCCTATCGATTTTCCTCTCTTTTATTTCTTTTTAGCTCTTGAGTGAGTGAGTGCATAAGTGCGAATGTGCGCGGTGACTTATTTTTAATAAAAATAAAATAAAAATCATTTCTTCAACAATTTGGTGTGGTCTTTGGTTTGGCTTGACCCCGTAAAAATTGGGCTTTACGATCTTGCTAAGTTACCCTGTGCTATAGCTTGTGCTCTGGCTAATTCCCATTCCTCCATTATACTGAGAACAGTGAAGGGTCCTCCAAGGGACCCCCAAATATCAGGGTAACAGTGTGCTGTCCCTGAGCACATGGTCTCACTGACTAGCTAGTGGGAAAAGCTATTAAACCATTAGCTCTAAGTGACTCACTGAAGAGCTAGGGAGAGGAGCTATCAGCACTTTATATTTGCTCCCAGCAGCCTTCAAGCTCATTTCCAGAGGAAAGAACGGAAGGTGAGCTGTCTCCTTGACTGAGTGTTTTTACAGGCTTCTGGGGCTGTGTTTCTTTTTGTTTGTTTTTCTGTTTGGTCTGGCCTGAGCACATGGTCTAACTGACTAGCTAGGGGAAGGAGCTAGCAGCCGTTAGCTCTAACTCATTCACTGACAAGCTAGGGGGAGGAGCTAGCAGCTTTTTTATTTGCTCGCAAATAATAACTTCAGTGCATGAAGTTTCACTATCAAAGCTTAGCAAGATTTCACTGCTTCTTGGCTTGAAGCCCTCCTGAATCAGTCTGCCTGTCCATAACGTGGGTTTGGAGTGGGTTTGGAGCTTTGAGGGAGTAACTATAAGCATTATAGAATTGCACCTTCTGTCTTGACAGTTTGCCAATAAATACTTGGCAAATAGTGATGCTGACATAGGTTTTAACAGGGGATTTTGAAGACAAAGCCAAGTTTTACTTTTTCCAATTTGACTTTTTAGATTATCAAGAATGGAGGGTGAAGGAGCTACCATAGTCCCCTGCCAGAGCTGTGGCATGTTTCTTTTCCTTCCGCAAGACGTCATTGGGTACATCTGCAGGAAATGCAAGCTGGTTGCCCTCTTGGAGGAGAAGGCTCAACAGCTGGAGGCCAGGGTTTCAAATCTTTGCATTATTAGGGAGGGTGAGGAATTCTTGGATAGGGCTGAGAGGACCTTTTTGAAGACAGAGAACATGGAGGACCTAGCAGACGAGGTTCACGAAACCAGGAGACGGACGCATGGAGGAATGTGACATGCAGAAGTAGAAAGACAAGTTACCAAACAGAGACTCTCAAACTACAGAACTACAGAATCGCTTCCAAGTTCTTGATCTTATTAATGATGAATTGGAACAACAACATCAATCCAACATCAGCAACAGGAACCCCAACACCAGCAAAATGAAATCCAGCAGCAACAGGACCAACAGTCTCAGCTTGAACAGAATATTCAGGTGGCCAACAGACAATCTGCTCATTGAGTAAGCCTGGAGCCTCCTCAGAGGAGATGAGTTCTGGTGGTTGAGGACTCCTTGCTGAGAGGAATGGAAATGACCATTTGCAGCCTGGAGAAAATCAATTGTGACGTGTGCTGTCTCCCTGGGGCCAAAATCAATGATGTAACAGAGAGGTTAACGAGACTGGTCAAGTCCACTGACTGTAACCCCTCCTTTGGGTTCACGTCAGAACCAATGACACTGCGAGGCACAGCTTTCACCACATCATGAAGGATTACGAGCTTATGGGTAGGAAGCTGAAGAACCTAGGTGCTCAGGTTGTCATTTTGTCTCTCCTCCTTGTGGAAGGACATGGCCCACAAAGGGAAAGCAGAATAGTGGAGGTCAACAACTGGCTCTAAAGATGGTGCCGCTGGGAGCAATTTGGGTTTTTGGATCACAGTCTCCATTTCCATGAAGTTGGTCTTCTGGCAATAGCCTGCACCTCACAACTGTTGGCTGGAACATTTTTGCTAACAGTCTCGCAAAATAGATCAGGAGGTCTTTAAACTGAGTTCGACTGGGGAGGGAGACAGCATTATTCAGGATTCAGTCAGTGCTGGGATAAATATCTTGATTTCAGTAAGGCCTTTGAAAAAGTTCCCCATGACATTCTTGCAAAGAAACTAGTAAAGAGCAGGCTGGGCAAGACTACCGTTAGGTGGATTTGTAATTGGTTGACATACCAAACCCAAAGGGTGCTCACCAATGGCTACTTTTCATCCTGGAGAGAAGTGACTTAGTGGGGTGCCACAGGGTTCTGTCATGGGCCCAGTGCTATTCAACATTTTCATCAATGACTTGGATGAAGGAGTGGAGGCCATGCTGATCAAATTTGCAGATGACACCAAATTGGGAGGGGTTGCTAATACCCCAGATGACAGGATCAAATTTCAAAATGACCTTGACTGATTGAAGAGCTGGGTGAAAGCTAACTAAATGAATTTCAATGGAGAGAAATGTGAGGTCCTACATTTAGGCAGAAAAAATGGAATGCACAAATATAGGATGGGGGACACATGGCTCAATAGCAGTACATGTGAAAGGGATCTAGGAGTCTTGGTAGATCACAAGCTGAACATGACTCAGCAGTGTGATGTGGCAGCCAAGAAAGCCAACATGATTCTTGATTGCATCAATAGGAGTACGGTGTCTAGATCAAGGGAGGTAATGGTACCACTCTATTCTGCTTTGGTTAGACCTTATCTGGAATACTGTGTCCAGTTCTGGCACCTCAATTCAAGAAAAATATCGACAAACTGGAACATGTCCAGAGGAGGGCAACCAAAATGGTGAAGGGTCTGGAAGCCATGCCGTATGAGGAGCAGCATAGGGAGCTGGGTATTGTACTGTTATCCAGCCACGTGTCCCCCATCCTATATTTGTGCCTTTTTTTCTACCTAAGTGTAGGACCTTACATTATCGATAGTCACATA
This sequence comes from Iguana delicatissima, assembly GCA_948472985.1. NCBI lineage: Eukaryota > Metazoa > Chordata > Lepidosauria > Squamata > Iguanidae > Iguana > Iguana delicatissima. The sequence continues at coordinate 46,681 of CAOKZL010003445.1, read as the reverse complement.
GGACAACTTGTTAGCTAAGATGTCCACGTTGGCTGCATGGACTCTGCCTGCATCAATGTGGAAGCATCCTTAATCAATGGATTGATCGCAGTAGTGACCAGATGCCTATGGCTGAATTGGATGGCATATCTGCCCTCCTCATGGGTGAAGTTCAACAGAAGCATTCCCTTTGACTGGCACCAAATCAAATCATCACTGTAATTACAAGCAGTCTGATTCAGAGGAATGAACCAACTAGATGGACTGTCTTGGGCTAAATTGGTTCACCATGTGCTCCAGGACCACTTTTGCCAATCTACAACCTACACAATTTTGCACTTCCCTGATGGTGAGATGTTTGAGATCCCTTTGTGCTTTCCATCCTTCTTGGAACTGCTGAAGGGTACACTGCCCTCATTGAAGTCAATTTGTTCAATGGGGTAGTGTGCCCTTTAGCATTTCCAAGACAGATGGAAAGCACAAAGGGATCTGAAACATTCCAAGCTTTGGCCATAACAATCACCACGTCACAGGCTGGAGCAGGGGTAACCAAATAGAGACTTTTGACCATGTTTGGCTGCCACTGGATGACAAAGTTAGGTGACTTTGCCTTTGGTCTTGGCAAAAGACCTCCTCCTTCCTGTTTTTGAGGTAGATACCTTTTGCAATCATACAGGCAGTAGCCAATTTGTGCTCTTTGAATCATGGTTGGATTTGCGTGAATGAGTAAACATGTTTGGAATTACTTCCACCAACAGCAGGGGAAATTCTAACCAGCAGGCCCTCACCTGCAAGGTGCTGTGGTTCAATTATCATACAGTTCCAGGGATAATTGTTGATGGAGATTTTTGCCTGAAGGGGCCCAGGGAAAACTAGCAGGGAAAGAAAAGGGGAAATGGTTCTTACTGTGCCAGAGGCTTGTGGAGCCATGATTGCTGTCATCACACTACAGGGGGAAAATCCAACATCTACAATCTACAGATCTAAAGCTACTAATGCTACAAAACTAAGTACACAGAGGGAAGAGAGTGCTAGGGCACATGCCTCTTCAGGGTGGCTGCCAATGCAAAACTGTCTCAGACAGATCTATCATTGACAGCTCTTTATAACTGAGTGAAATCTGTCTTATGGTCACAGTGCTGACAGGGCAGGAGCCTCCTCAGCAACTTCATTCTGCATCTCTGTCTGTGCTGGCACAGAACCTTTCCATTGCTTGAGTTGAGAAACATGAAAGTATTTAAGCCACTGTCCCTTCTTGTGAGGAATTGCTACCTGGTAAACAGCTGGCAAAACTCCCTTTGTGATCTCAACAGGTCCTTTCCATTTGGCGGACAGAGCATGCCTGTCCTGAGAGAACTTCCAGTACATGACCAGTTGTCCTTAATCCCATTTGCATGGGTTATGAACACAGCCAAACCATTTGTCCACAGCCTGCATATTTCTATCTAATTGCAGAGCCACTTCTCAGTCAATTCTGGACATCTCTTCAATTAAAGTCTTCACCCACTCACTATTGACAACAGCAGTCTCTGTGGGGGGAGTGATGTCAAAGCAGAAAGCTTCTGGTAGCAACATCTTCCTCCCTGTCACAATTGTGTGAGGGCAAACCCATGAACTGCTCTTGTACCCTTAAGCACCGTCAGGATGATGGAGAACTTCTTGTCCTAATCATACTCTGTTGAATACACCATCTTTTGGAGCACTTCCTTCAGAGTGAAGTTAATTTGCTCTACCTGTTCTGAACTTTGGGGGTGATGTGCAATATGGAACATCTGCTTGATCTCAAGGGCCTTGCAGAGTTCCTGGATGATCTCTCTGGTGAAATGTGGATCTTTTTTATTTATTTATTTAATTTTTATAAAAAGTAAGGAAGTTTATACAGAATACAAATAATTTACCTTGCTCCGTGTTGTACATCAATCTTACATAAGTTCTCTATTAGTTCTTCCCAAACATTGTTATCAAATATTACTTATTATTTTATATATTTCAATCCCTCTTTTCCTCTTCCTCCCTATCTTCCCCTTCCCTCCCTTTCCCTCCCCTATCCCTACCTTTAATAAAAACCATTTCCCTTCCCTCCCAGTCCTCCCCCTTCTCTCCCTCTCCCCTTCTTCCTCTCATTATTTTGCATTTTCTCCACTCCAAACTCTTTATTTTCTTTCTTAAACTAAACCTCCTTCATGTGAAATCTCTTTTTGTTGTTGTATTCTCCCTTGATTAATATTAATTTTTTTCTCCCTTCTCCCTAAATTCCCTCCTTACTGTAGATGTTACCCTTTAAGTTTCTTTATTCTATTCTTTACCTTCTTCTCATTTCCCTTTCACCCATCTAATAATTTCTTTCCACTGCTTTTCAAATTGTTGAGTTGAATTACCTTTCAAGTTGTTGGGTAGTTTTTCCATTTTGGTTATGTCCATCACTTTTATTTTCCATTCTTCTTGGGGGGGTTCTTCTTTCCAATATTTTGTGTAATTCAACCTTGCTGCTGTTATTAAATTTAGCAATATTTTTCTTTTACTCTTCATTTGACTATTCTCTTCAATCATATTTAATACATATATCTCTGGAGTCATCTCAGATTTCACCTCTAGCAGCTTGGTTATACTGTCATGAATCTTTTTCTAATATTTTTTTGCTATGGGGCATAGCCACCATGTATGAAAGTAGGTTCCCATTGTTTTTCCACATTTCCAGCATTGCCCATTTCCTTTTCCTGTTATTTTCTTTAATTTCTGGGGAGTCATATACCATCGATGCATTGATTTGTAAAGGTTTTTTCTTAACGTCAAACTCTGTGTAAATTTTATATCTTCCTTCCATACTTTTCCCCATTTTTCCAGCTCTATATTGTGGCCAACATTTTGCGTCCATTTTGTCATATAATCCTTGATCCATTCCTGATCCAGTTCTCTTTCCAATAAAATTTTGTAAATTTTTGAAACTGTTTTTTTCTCATTTTTAATTAAAATTTCATCCAATTTATTCTTTTCCCGTTCCCATCCTCTGTTTGTTAAAACCATTTTATACTTTTCTTTTATTTGTTAATGCAGAAATAATCTAATTCGATGTTCTGCTCTTTTAGTTCTTCTCTAGTCTTCATCACCAGTGTTCTTCCTTCCCATCTTATTATATCTGTATATCTTAACGTTCCTTCTTGTTTTGGTTCTGTTATTCTAAAAGCTTCTTGGGGTGATGTCCACATTGATATTTTACTGTAGAATTTCTTGTTGATCATCTGCCACATTCTCATTAGGGCTCTCCTAATATAATGGTTTCTGAATTCTCTATCTATCTCTGCCTTGTTATAACATAAGTATCCATGCCATCCGAAATTTACATTGAAACCTTCCAATTCCAATAATTTATAATTTTTCAATTGTATCCATTCTTTTATCCATTCTAGACAGCATATTTGATAATAAATTTCTAGATGTGGTAGTCTGAATCCTCCTCTCTCTTTACTATCCTGTAATACTTTCATTTTTATTCTTGGTTTCTTCCCTGCCCATATGAATTTTGATATTTCTTTATTCCACCTTACAAATGGTTTTTTATTATTAATTATTGGAAGATTTTGGAACAGGAACATGATCTTTGGAAGTACTGTCATCTTTATAGTATTTATCCGTCCTAATAATGAGAGATCCAATTTATTCCATTTCTGCAGATCTGGTTTAATTTGATTCCAAGTTTTTTTATGGTTATTTTCATAAAGTTCTGAATTTTTCTTTGTAATGTAAATACCCAAATACCTAACCTTTTTCTCGATATTAAATCCCGAGATTTCTTTCAGCTCTTCCTCTTCTTTTTTATATTCACTGTTAATGATGATGATTTGTTCTTATCTATCTTGAGGCCAGCTACTTGTCCATATTCTTTCAATTCTTCTAGCAAATTGGGAAGCGTTTCTTTTGGTTCTTCTAAAAATACAACCATGTGGTCTGCAACGGCTCTTACTTTGTGTTCATTCTTCTTTATCTTTACCCCTCTTATCTGATTTGATTCTCTAATTTTATTATTCATTCTCTCCAATGTTATAATAAATAAGAGTGGTGAGAGTGGACATCCTTGTCTCACCCCCTTTGAAACCTTAAACACTCTGGATTTTCCCCCATTAATCACCAAATTAGCCCTTTGATCTTTATATATAACCTCTATCCAATCCTTGAATTTTCCTCCACAGCCATATTCTTCAATACTATTTTTCATAAATTCCCAAGAGATATTGTCAAAGGCCTTCTCCGCATCGAGGAAAGCCATTGCAATTTTTTTCCCAGGGTTTTTATCATAATATTCTATGCAGTTTAGAACCGTTCTTATATTTTGTTTGAGATTTCTGCCTGGTAAAAAACCTGTTTGGTCCTCATGAATATAATCTTGGAGTATCCTTTTTAATCTTCATCTTAATATTACTGTGAATATTTTATAATTGATATTTAATAGCGATATCGGTCTATAGTTTCTCATGTCTTTAATGTTCATCCCTTCTTTGGGAATCAAAATGATATTTGAGTCCCCCATGTATTTGGTCTTCCTTCTATTGATAATACCTTCATCATCTGGTAATATGGTGTTGTCAATTCATCTTGTAATTTTTTGTACTATGTTGCCGTGAATCCATCTGGTCCTGGGGATTTTCCCTCTTTTAATTCTCTGAATGCTTCTGACACTTCAGACATGGTGATTGGGGAGTTCAAATATTTGTGATGTTCCTCTGAGATCTTCTTTATCTTCTGCTTTTTTAAATAACTCTCTATTCCGTTGTTCTGTTGATAAGTTATCTCTTTATTTGTGAATAGCTTTTCATAATATTTTACAAATATCTGCATAATTTTCTCTTGATCTGTAATTATGTTTTTCCCCTCTTTTATTTCTGTAATTATATTCTTCTCCCTCTTTTTCTTCAATCTATATGAAAGCCACCTCCCAATTTTATTACCGTGCTCAAAGTGATGACACTTCAAATATGTCAATTTTCTTTCTTCTGGCTGACATGTTGGCACGGATAGCAGCCTGAGTTTTATACTTCCTGGCTGTCACTGAGGCCGAGTAGAGAAACACAAGAGGATCCAAAGGAGATCTAAAAAGATCCCCCCGGTAAAGGGGATCCGGAGCGGCTCACAGAGTCAACAAAAGACCCAGCGGTGATGAAGAGAGGAGAAGGAGAGTCGTCAGTGGACGGGATCAAGTTGGCAGAGCGGACGCCATTGGGCTCAGTCCAGGGAGAACCCGCCTAGTGCCAGCGGCAGCTTTGCTTTTAACTATAAGAAAATAATCGTGAGTAACCACCCCAAGCTCTCACTTTAAACCTAACAAAAAGCCAGCCTTACCACAGACATTGACAAACTAGAACCAAAGAGAAACGAGAAATAAGTAAGCAGAGTACTTACAGTCATGGGGACCCATAACGAAAAAGACAGTGCTGTAAAAGAAAACGTGGTGGATAGAGACAGAGAAGAGTAAAGCAGATAGAGACTGAGAAAGAAGGGGGTGGAAAGATCAAAAGGGAGACAGAAAAGGAATTCATCAGAAAAAGGGGGGGGAGGGTTTGAAAGAGGAATAAAAGAGGACTATTTACATCAAATATTAAAGTATCAAAATAAAATAAAATAAAATAAAATACAGAAAATAGCGACAGAAGGCAAGGACTAGAACAGGAAAATGGTGGAGGTGTAAAGACACGGAACGCTGACAGATAATAAAGACAGAGGAACATAAATGGGACTGTAAAAGAAGCTTATAACTTTTCAAGACTGAGATTGGATACAGGAGAAGAAGGACTGAGATTGACGAGAGTGAGAGAACAGAAATTTAACAGTGTGAGAGGAGGACTGAGTATAAAAGATTAACGAAATTAGAATCAGGACGAGAGGGGTCTTAAACCTCTGTATTTGAACTGAAATAGAATTAATTGGGAAGAGAAGGACTACTCAATATAGACTGAAAAAAAGGGGAAAGTGAAAGTTAGGATCAGATCAAATTAAAAGTGATTGTATTAGAACTGTAATAGGGGGAAAAGGAGAGAGGGGACAAACCAGTGACAAGAAGGGAGAGAGAAGTCAAATCAACTGGCTGAGAAGCAGAGTCCAACTCACTGGGAAGAAGGCCTTTCCTCCTTTTCCAACCTCCAACACTGAAGTGAAAGAGAAAGAGAGGAAGCAAGAAGAAGACAATGGAAAATTTTGGGGTTTGGGGGAAAGGAGAAAGGGATTAAATTAATTGATAAGGGGGAGGGAAAATAAGTATTAAAAAGGAGGCAGGAGGGTGAGAGAGAAGGGCTGGGTGATTGGATTGGATCTGATATGAATTGATGTATTGTTTATAGAAGAAGATAAATAAGATTATAAATATATTAAGGGTGTAATATACGTATATACACATATATTCATATAGATACACATATAGAGCTAATATACAAAAATACTTAAGATAGATAATTATATATATTTATATGAATTAAGTGTGGTTTGATAAATTAGATTGATAAATTGAAATGTATATAGATTTGTGATGAGAATAAGATAATAACAGGATATATTTATAGATAATATTTATGTATAGATGAACTTATAAGTCTTTTAGAAAATTATTACTTTTTTAAAGATATGTTAGGCAAATCAGAATTGAGTAATTTGTAGAATATATACGAATATATAGGTCATAATAATTTGGGGAAGCATAAGGAGTGTAAAAATATTTAAGGGACTGACTAGAAATTGCTAAAGATTGATTGAATTATAGGAGTGTGACGGAAAGGAAGAAAAGGAAGAAGGATTAAATTGATAAGAGTACTGGAGGGTATGTGAGAAGAGGTGAGAGAGGGGACAGGTGTTCAGATTGAGACAGTTTAGGAATTTGTGGGAAGTCAGAGAGGGGAGAGATATAGGATTGAGAAAGAGTAAAGGTTTAGAAGAAGAATAATTTAAAGATAAAATAAGCTAAAAATTAGAGAAAGAAAAAGAAATATAGAGTGAGGGAAGGGGAAAAGAGAAGGGAGGAAGGGAGAAACGGAGAAAGAGAGGAAATGGGGAAATAGAAGAAGGAGAAGAGAAGAGGGATTGTTCAAAGCATTGCTTAAAGGAAGAGATGACATAAGGAGGGGAAAAGATAAGTAGAGTGAGAAATAAAGAGATTAAGATCAAGAATCAAAGGATAGAAGAAGAAAAAGAAGGAAAGGTAAGGGAGGAACGATTGAAATAAAAACTTAATAAGACAAAGAGTAAGAATATGGCAACTGGACAGAAAAAGGCAACACAACTGCTTCTACAAGCACAAGCACAGAGGAGGAGACCGTCAGCAGAAGGGAAAACATTGGATCCAAATATTAGAATATTTGTAGAGGAAATCTAAAAATTAAGAAGTGAAATAAAAGATCTTAAAGAAACTTGTGCTGAAATAAAACAAGATTTTAAAAAGGAAATAGATAAAGTAAATTTGAAAAAATTAACACAGGACTTGACAATTATAGATAAAAAGGTAGACTTCCAGGTCTCAATGGCACCGTGATCGGAGGGGTAGCGCGAACGCTCGTGCTTCATCTCCTTGCCAAGCAGAATTGCCGAAGTTCTAATGCGGCAGAAGTGCCCCCCGGTAAAGGGGGCTCAGAGGGGCTCGACGGGGACCTCAAGATCCCCTTTCGGCTAGAGGACAATTGGACTTGAGTGCCGAGAGGAGGTGAGGTCGCAGAGCTACCCCGTCCGCCTGGCTAGCAGCTGCAATAGCAGCACAGCGGTGTCCGAGACTTTTTTTTTACTGAACTTGGACTATGAACCTTACAATATAATTTAAGCGAGGTACCACTCAAGACCCAGACATTTATTTCTCTAAGGTTGGAGGATCGTACCATTGGTTGTCAGCTTGAGAATACAGTAGCAAAGCGGGAAGAGAGAGATTGGGAATCTACTGGAAGAGAAGAGGACATCCCAAGGGGAAAATAATACAAATAGGGCTAAGGCACCTGGAATATGTAAGTACTGGGCTATGAATAGGGTGCCAGAGCTCATTGTTTAAAAGATATCACAACTTTAACTGAGGAAGTGAATAAGACGTGGGGTAAAAAGTAGCTTTCGGCAGGGAGCAACAAAATCAACTGGCTGGCTGGAGTTCGCGGGGAGATTGAGGGAGATCACTAATGGAGCTTACATGGAAGGGACAACATCGAAACTGCTGGAACTCGCCAGCCGAAGATAAGTGAAAGAGTAATATTAACAGTTTGTAAATTAAAAAATGTTGGGATAGTTTTCTTTTTCTAAAGACAAAGAGAAACCACTTGATGACGATCTGGATCTCGAGGAATGGTATCAGTCTGAGTATGCTGTGCTTGGGGAATTGTCGAGAGTCATCTGGGAAAGGACTGAGAAGGGATTGAGAAGTGAAGATAGCTTGATAACTTAACTATAGCTTATTGAAGATATTGAGCAGCAGACAATAGTGGTGAGGAGAAGAGATCTTTGTTGCAGCGAAGTCCGGCTTTAGCTTGTGGGGGAAATGGTCGAACACAAAGCAGAGGGTTAAAATAAATTTACAGACCCGCTTGAGCTCGCCCGGCAGGACTCAAAGACTGGGAAAGGGACATGAAAGTGTCCTTGAAGGGTTGCCTTTGTTTTGAAGTGTTTTTTGAACTACATTGATATTTACTGATTTATATATAATGATTCATGTTGATCTATAACGAGTCTTATTAGTATATATTGAGTTATAGGGATTATACTGGTTACTTTTGATTGCTATATTTGATTGACATTTTTCTTTTTTTTGGCTCTTTTCTTTTATAATTACTTAAGTCAGTTTAAGCTTGATAATTAACTGAACAATATTTTCTGCTTGTTTATATATATGTATTGGACATTGACAAGGTACTAAAAAATTCTTTTAAGATTGGGTATAAAGCAAATGGATATACTGTGGAAACATGGTGATAGAAGGAATGCACAGTGACTTGGTATGATTATTATGACCTTGTACTAATTGAGCTAGAACAACATAAGCCAGCGCACCTGGAAGGTTAGCTTACAATAAGAGATAATTTAGATAATTAGATAATTAGATAGATAATTTTTGAAGGACATTTTTCTAAAAAGAAGTGAAGTGAAGTGAAGATACAATAGTGCCATCTAGTGTAAGTTAATAGGAAATACACTAAATAAATAATTAAAAAATTGCATCTGGAATAAGGAAAGGGACAAGAACTCAGACACAGACTCAAATACAGCTAACAGACTCATCATGAAGGGTATCGATAGATACAGGCAACCTAATGATAGAGGTTCTGAATGAGATAAGAAGTCTGAAAACGGAGATGAGAGAGATGAGAAAGGAAATGAAGGATACAAGGGCTGAAATAAAGGCAGATATACGAAAGGAACTAGATGGCATTGCGAAGAAAATGGATATTATGAGTAAAGACATTAAATTGATTAAAACGGAGATGCAAGAGACACAAGAAAGAACAACAGAATTAGAAAAAGACAGAGAGATGATGAGGGAAACCCAAAGACAAATGGACTTGAATGCATTACACCAGGAATTGAGATATCAGGACAGATGCATTAAACTTAGAGGTGTTCCGGAATCTTCAGGAGGAAAGATAGATGAAGTAGTGATACTGGCACTGGCAAACTATATGGGCGTTGCAGAAGAAGAAGCTGAAAAGGAGATTGATCGAATCTTCAGAGCTAATTCGAGAACTGCCAGGGAAAAGAATTGCAGTATGGAAGGAGATGAAAAAATCGATGGAAACATGGAAATTATTAAAACTATCACTAATGGGAAGAATTGCTGCTATAAAAATGAATGTGTTACCCAGATTACTTTTTCTATTTCAGAATTTACCAATCATTATAAATGACAAACCATTTAAAGATTGGAAGAGGGACTTGACTAAATTTATATGGGAGCAAAAGAAACCAAGAATAAAATGGAAGTTGCTAGCAGAAAGAAAGGAAAAAGGGGGCTTTGGCCTACCTGACTTGAGATTATACCATAAAGCTTGTGGACTATTGTGGATTAAAGAATGGATAATGTTACAGGATGAAAAGCTACTAAGTTTAGAAGGGGCAGGGAAGTGATTGGGATGGCATTCCTATATGTATTGTGAGAAATATAAGATAGACAAAGACTTCCAAAATCACTATTTAAGAAGGGCACTTTTGACAAACTGGTTAAAGTTTAAGAAAACATACTATGTAAGAATACCACAACGGTTATCTCCACATGAGGCAGTTTTTGGCAGAAGGAGAGATACTCAGGAGAGATGGATAAGATACAATAATATATTAAGTGAAAGGCATAATGAATTAGTGTTGAAATCCAGAGAAGAATTAGAATCGCTGAGGTTTAAATGTCATTGGTATTTATACAGGCAAATAAAAGAGAGATACATTATGGATAAAAATACGGAAGGTATTGAATCAGAATCAAAAGAGGACTTATTTCGGAAGATAATTTTTGAATCACAGAAACAGACAATTTCAAAGTTATATAATCTGTTATTGGCGAGAGAATTAGAAACAGACCAAATAAAAGAGGCTATGGTGAAATGGACTAAAAATTTTGGTTACGAGATTCAAATGGCACATTGAGAGAGTAGTTGGAGAGAAGTGAATAGATTTACAGTTGCACAGAATCTGAAGGAAAACTATCTTAAAATGTTATATAGATGGCATTTGGATCCTGTTAAATTAAGCAAAATATATAAGATAGAAAATAATAAATGCTGGAAGTGCAATAAGGATATTGGTACTTATTTTCACATATGGTGGACTTGCGATAAAGTGCAAAACTTTTGGGGAAAAATTCATAGGGAAATGATAAGTATCTTAAAAATTAATTAAATTAATTAGAAATTAATTTGCCATTTATACCAGAATTGTTTTTATTGAACATGACTTATAAGATAGAGCAAGAAGCTAAAAGAAAGTATTGGCAAGTTATACTTTATATGATTACTGCAGCGAGATTGCTTTTTGCACAGAGATGGAAGAATACCGATACATCCCAAATAGTTGAATGGCTGTTAAAAGTTGTAGAGATGAAAAATATGGATAAATTAACTGGGATGATTCAGGAAAAAATGCATGGAAACTTTGAAGAAAAATGGAGAAAGCTTGAGGAGCATTTAGAAGAAGATAAAGTTGGAAACTAGGTGAGAGAAGGGAAGGGATTCAATGAATCTTAAGAAGATAGACATATTCCTGTTAAGAATAAAGGTTAAAAGTATGGAATGATAGGGGATTAAAGCGAAACACACTAGGTAACAGCGTTAGTAAAAGAAGTAAAACATCAGGATATAAAACAAAAATACAAAATAATGGAAATGTATATTGGGGTACCCATTATAGGGTAGTAAAGAAGAGAAAGGGTTTAAGATTCACACGAAAAGAACTGGGGATAGGTGAACCTAGGAAGTGAAATCTTCGTAGTAGAAACGACAACTTGGATGTATGTAGATGTGGTGATTGTAGGGTTTGTAGGTATGTAAATATTTCTGTGGATGCATAATTCTTGGTGTTGGGTAAGAAAAGGCGGTGACTGTTATTTATTTTGTGTTTTAATTTTGTTTTGTGTTTTAATTGATTAATAAAGCCCCTTAAAAAAATAGATAAAAAGGTAGAGACACTACAACAGAAGACACAAAAAATAGAAATGGAAAATGAGAATTTAAAAAGAGGACAAGAAAAAGAAGCCGAGGCTAGATTGAAACGGGAACTAAAATATAGAAATAAATGTGTGAAAATAAGAGGATTACCAGAACAAGCTGAGGAAAATTTATATGAGAGAGTAATGAAAATATTGGCCAACTTTGTGCGACAAAGAGTGGGGAAATTTGAATTAGAAATTGATAAAATGTTTTGAGTGGATTCACCTAGGTTCACCTATCCCCAGTTCTTAAAAGGAACAATTGCCACGAGACATTGTGGTATAATTTACTAGCGAGAAGACCAAGGACCTTATACTGGAGCAGAGCTATAGAGAAAAACTGATAATAGAAGATCAAGAACTTAAAATATTTAAAGACATTCCAGCGGCACTATTAAGACAAAGAAGAGAATGTTCTTTCCTGACGAGACAACTGCAGAGATTAAATATAAGATATAGGTGGGAGATCCCAGAGGGGATCTTCTTTTATTTTAAGGATAAACCACAAAAAGTTACAACAATAGATAAAGCAAAAGAATTTTACAGGAAATATATGCAAGAAGAGAATAGGGAAGGAAGAAAAGAAAGAAAGAAAGAAAGAAAGAAAGAAAGAAAGAAAGAAATCAAAAGCACAAAAAGGAAACAGAAACTCAACAAGAAAAAGAACAAGAGAGAAGAGAGGAAATTATAAATCTATCAGATCAGGAAGAGGACCCAACAAGAGAGGAAGAAGAAATATTAGTAGAGACATCAGAGTAAGAGAGAAGGAAGAAAGGAAAACAAATAAACAAGTAAATAAATAAACAAAACAACAACAACTAGAAACTCAAGATGAAAATAATAATGTGGAATGTCCATGGCATTAATTCACAATACAAAAGAAGACACATTTTTCACCAGCTGGAGAAATTAAAAGGGGAAATTATATGTTTACAGGAAAACCACATAGATAAGAAAGCGAGAAATACTTGAAGAATAAAAAATTAGGAGAATGTTATACGACACTATATGAAATGAAAAAAAGAGGAGTGGCTGTGTATGTTCACAAAAAGATACCAGGAAAATTAATATTCAAAGATGAAGAAGGAAGGATTATAGGGATAGAAATACAGATAAATAAGAAGAAGACTCTATTTGTGGGTATATGTGCACCAAACGAAAAGAAGGAGGAATTTTATCAAAATTTAGATGACCTGATTCAAGAATATGAATATGAGAATTTGATCTTGGGTGGAGATTGGAATGGGGTTTTGGATACAGAGAAAGATAAACAAACAAGTAAGAAGAATAAAAAGAAAGACCAAGGAAGATTGCTGAAGACTTTCTTTGAAAATTTAACAATCGTAGATTCTTGGAGACTGTTTAATCTGTTCCTGACAGCTTCACCCAATGGAAAAAGATTATACATTCTTCTCGGACACACATCAAACATTATTGAGAATAGATATGATCTTAGTATCAAAGAATTTATTAAAAGAAATAAAAAAAGCAGAGATACTCCCCAAAGTTGTGTCAGATCATAATCCAGTAACTTTGATTTTTAAGGATAAGAAACAGTTTAACTAGAGACTGAATGATAACCTTCTAAAAGATGAGGAAATTCTAAAAAAGGCGAAGAAAAACTTGAATTTTTTTTTTGAAGAAAACATTAAAGAGGGGATTAAAATGAGTACGGTATGGGACACAAGCAAAGTAGTAATGCGAGGTTTCTTCTTACAGCAACAACGTTTACAGAAAAAAGAGGAAAAATTCAGGAACTTGTCAATGCAGCTGCAAAAAAACCCAAGAAGAATTAAAGGGAAATACAGATAAGAAAATAATAAATTATGAAATAAAAATAATTCAAAAAGAAAAATCCCAATTAACAATGGAAAAGAAAGAAAGAAAAAAGTGAAATGTGGATCTATATTACTATCTAGTTTACATGTGATTCCCCAGCATGACCAGACATTATTGAACAACAGACATGCAACTGTAGCCACACTGTTCTTTTTGCAGAAGAAGGTTTCAACCCATTTACTAGAGTCTATCATGGTGAGACAATACTTATTGCCATGTGCAGTCATGGGTAATGAACTGATAAAATCTATTTGCATCCAGGCCCATGGGCCTTTGATCTACTGGTGCCAGATAGGGTATTTGGTGCCAGTCTGGTCAGGCGGAGAGGCCTTTGTCCACCTCAACTTCCTGGTGCATGCCTGGCCACCATCCTGTTTTCTGCACCCTCTCAAGAGTGGCCTGTTTCCCCTTGTCTCTGAGCTCATGGACAAACTTGATGAGGTTTCTCTAATGGCACAACCCAATGAGGGAGACCCTTCTTGTCAACAGCCCATATGACTCCTTATCTTTCCTCGATAGTGTACTGCCCTGGGTGTCCTTCCCTGTCTCTAAAAGTTCTTTTAACTGTGGGTCATTCCTCTAGAAACTAGCCAGATTAAGGAGTGGTAACAGCCTTTTTGGAACTGCCATTTATGAGGCACATGGGAACAGTGTCCAAGGAGCCATCATCCTTGAGGGTTGCTTCTTGAGTGAGTGCACTGGCACAGTTGTTTCATATGCACATGTCAGAAGCATCTTTCTGATGTCCCTTCACATGCACCATCCATGGGGGGGGGCAGTCCTGTATTGGATTCAGGTGGCTATAGCATAACCACTTGTCTTTATGGATAATGGCCTTCCCATCAGAGATCTTGCGCTCATTGGCTAGCCAGAGAGGAAGCCAGGTGGTTGCTGCCTCAGCTGACCAGTTAGAATAAGTGTAAATGGCAAAGGAGCAATCCAGCTACTCAAATTCCAAGATAGCCCAAAGGGCTTCTACTTCAGCTGCCTGACTGGAGTGAAGTCTTGCAGACCCTTGCAGGATGAAGGAGTTATCCTTGGCTTGATAACTAGTTTTGGGGCTGCCAGCAACATAGAGAGAGGAACGATCGCTGAACCAATATACAAAGCCTTGTAGCTGCTCTTCTTGGAATGATTCACTCTGTGTTCTCTTCAGTCTGAGCCACTGTACATGGATGAGTGGTGGAAGGGGACACTCATGTTGCTGCCCAGTGACAATCAAGCTGTAGGGGACTAGAGCATCACTCTGCCCCTTTTTATAATGAGTCTCTTGGTTTATCACTGGACAATGTGAGCATTCAACACTTGGCCATTCTGAATCTTACCCAAAAGGATGTATTAAAGGGGATGGTCTGGACGACTTGCGATTAATTTCCAGTGTGTGGGATGCCACACTAGGCTAGGCAAATCTTCTCACAGGGGTTGTATTTTTGCTTAGTTGGTTTCAGGCCATGAGAAGCATACACAATGACTCTGTGCTTGCCTGCATGCAACTGAGTGAGAGTAGCACCAGTCCTATACTTGGATGTTGCCAATTGGGTATAGAATGGTTTGGTCATTTCTAGATGAGCAACGGAAAGAGCACTTGCTAAGCAGAGTTTCAGTTCTGCAAAGGCCATCTCCTGTTTGGGTTTCCATCTCCACTCTATACCTTCTTCAGTCAAATGTACAATGGCCGAACTTTCTCAATGAAGGACTCAGTGAAGTCCTGGGAGAAATTAAAGTCCCTAACAGTGCTCTAAGAGAAGGGACATCAGTCAACGTGGGGAGTTTGGAAATCACCTCTATGCGCAGGGTGTCAGGGATCCTGCCTTCAGGGCCAAGAAAAAGTCCCAAGTATTTCACTTCAGTCATGACCAATTTTCCTTGTTTGCCTTGAACCCAGTGTCCCAAGGACCTCCTCGGTAATCTCCCTGGTTTCCTTTTCAGTAGGGGCGTGTACTAAAATGTTATTCACATAGGACAACAGATGTGGCCTTGAAGATGACCTTGGATTTTCCCACATTTTACAGCATGGCAAATGCTAGGGCTAGAATGGAAGCCTTGCAAGGTGCATTTGAAGATTTACTGTTGGCCTTGGAATGTAAAAGCAATTTTATACCAGTACGCCTCATGTAGCCAAATTGAGTGGAAGGTGTTGGCCAAGTCAACAATACTATAATATTTGGCACCTGCTGCTATTGCCTAACATTTCATTGTAGGACTACCATAGGGGCAACCAGGGAAGCCATGGCATTAAGAGCTTGAAAATCTGCAGTCATCCACCACATCTTCCTATCTGACATAGGGGTGCATTGCGGGTGATTACATCTAATTTAAGTAACCCCCTCAATGGTTTTTCCAATCCCCACTTCTGCCTCTGCTGGATATTTATATTGCTGTTGATCTGGTGGATCTTTTCCCTCAATCAGAACACAGGCATTCTTAACTACACCATATTCCACCTTGTCTGTGATCCAGACCCCTCAGAATTCCGATGTCTGAGGGCTGTTTTCAAGTGGCCACAATGGAGCCACTTGACATGGAGCCTTAAGGGCGGCATATCTATAGATGGCTGAAACAAGAGAGGGGCCTCCATCAATTTTCCAAAGCAAGTCATGTCCACAGTTAAATTATGCCAAATTAGGAAAGGGACACCAAAAATACCATCATTTTCCTTTCTATTCTCACACACTTTGATCTCTATGTGGCATTTCTGTACCCTAATCAGGATGTCTTCTTTTCTCTTAGCCTGGTAAAAGCCTCCTCCATACCCTGGCAAAGTCATGGTCTCAGAGGTGGACATTTCACATGCTGCTAGGTCTGGATGCAAACATTTTGAGCTGCTCCAGTGTCTACCAGGGCCTTGGTGGGGATTTCTGCCCATGCAGTCCTGATGCTCATCTTGACCATCAGTCTTCCCCACATGTCAGGCTCCAGGCAAGCCATGATGCCTCGGGGAAGCTCAGTGGACCTTGGGTGTCCCTGGCACGTCATGTCTGGGCATATGTCTGGTGGATGGATGGTGTTCACAAGCTGCAAGGTAGTAATCATCCCACCTAACACCCTTGCGATAACAACTATCAGCTCAACAGTTAGTTTCAAGTGGAGCTGAGACATGTTGGCTCCTGCCTTCTTTAGCAGCTCTCATACATGTCTCCTTCCTGATTGCTGAAGATTGCATCCCTCCTGTTACCCTGATTCTGGGGGCCCCTTGGGAGATACTGTGGTTTGCTCCAAAAATGCAAATATTGGGTAAATTAGCGGAGCGCTAGCTATAGCAAAACAAGGGGCAGGGTAACCCAGCAGGATCTTTTACCCAATTTTTATGGGGTCAGACCAAGCAAAAAGTCAGACAATTGTACCAATAACCAGATTTTATTAACAAATGTATTCTCACGCACCAACACACTCATGCACATAAGACCTAATGAGAAAGGAAAGAGGTGAAAATTGATAGGGGATTCAGTGGAGAGGGTGATACTGCACCTATCCTGAAGTCTTCAGTCCAGGAAGCAGTGGGAAGAATGGAGCTCAGTGAAGAGAAGCAGCTGAGGGGATCACTCAAGTAACAGAGTGCTGATCTGCTAGTGTGGCAGGGAGTTCTCTGAAGACACTCTTAAAAACGGGGACTACTAATAGCGCAGTACGTACCTCAAGGGCAGGTCCTTTTCTGGGAAGAACAATGGCCAAAATAAAGGGAGAAATGCCACACAATAGCAACTTGGTAATTTGCATGATTGGTTTATGCAGATGGACCTTGCAGTGTAGGGTTTCCTAACGTCAGAGTTGCTCAACCAGGGGAAAACCCAATAATCCCCTCAAGTTGGCTACTCATGGCTGAGGACTCTTTGTCCATGTGGATGTGTTTAGCCTGAAGTGTCCTTGGGGAACGTGACTGGAGATTTTCCTGGCCTGACCTATGTTTGGTCATTTTACCTCTTTGCCTACATACCCACTTAGGCAACCTCTCTGGCCTGGCAGGCATATTTGATATCAAATTTATAGTCCCAGGGATGGGGTCTGTCATCAGCGTAACAATTCACCCCCCAAAAATGGATGATGACTGTACGATATCGTACATTTTCCAATTAAACAACAAAATAGTTTTAGAGTCAAATCTGGAGCGGGAACTTAATAAGCAAGGATGTTGGCCAAGGGTACAGTAAGACCACCAGAAAGAAATGGGTTTTTTATGGGAAAGGCAAATTATTTTGTCATCGAAGGATACTCACAAAGGCCACCAGGATCGGTTGCTCTGCGATGGGCTGTTACTGGTTCTGCTCCTGCAGTTGGCACAGGACCTGTTTCGGTTGCAAACTAAGCATATTGATTAGTAGCAATGATGCAAATTCCAAACCAGTCAGAGACATTGGGCCTGAAGAGGTGTACTTTGGAAAAATGGATTTTAATTGGAGACTGACATGGTCAGCAGATCAGAAAGTGAAGCATCATCTGAGCAATGGGTGAATTTTGTACAGCCTCCTGAACTCACTTATTCAAAGTGATCTGGTTACAAAGCCACTTCGATACATGCAACTTGTCTTCCAGATGGAATCCCTTTAACTTGGAAGATGACAGGGTGTAAGCTATTTCCACCAGCGGGCTTCCAGCTGGTGCGCTGTCCTAATTGGCAGAGCGGCACTGGAAGCCCTTGGCCGCCATTTTGTGTGCCGCCGGGCGCCACCGGCGCCGCTGAAATTCGGCGGCGTTTGGAACAGCGGATCCGCGCTCTTCAGAAGGACGGAGCAACCCGCTGGCGGGTAAGCTCTGCCCCTGCGTGCGCGGCCCTGTTTCAGCCCCCCTCGTGAGGAAAGGGCCTAAAGTGTGCATAGTCCACACAAAACAGACATCTTTCAGGTGTGTGTGTGTGTTCCTAATGTGTTCCTACCCCTAACACTGTGGATCCCACACCAACAGACCTATGTTAGGGATTGACTCTCAGGGAAAAGATTCCCAAATGGACAGTAGCCCTTTGGCTCAAACACACAAGATTAATAATCACATGTGTTTCTGAGCAACATGTGTTGACTCATGGGACAAGAGTGCAGGGTAGCTCCCACATTCTCCACCAATCTTATTATCCCAATAAATAAGCATGTACACAGAAATTAAAAGTTGACTTGTAAATATATGCATAAAACTGATATTTATTTTGCAAAATGTTACTAAAACAATGGCTAAAAACTACTAACAATAAAGGAAAAAGAATAATCAATCAAATTTTATCTATAGTTTTATATGAGGATGTGGATGAATATAATACACAAAAAACGGGCAGGTCTATTTTCAAAATAACCATACTGACGGCTTCTATATGTATGTGTCACTAAACATATGAGCTCATTAACAACCCAGGGCTCTTTACACGAAGGAAAATGAAATAATTAAATAAAAGAATATTGTCCTCAGGATTCTGTATTTAATTTGTTGATTCTGTATAATATTTTATAGATCTTTGTTTGAGATAATAGGATGGCAGATTATTGAAAGGGTCTACAGTAATACTGACATCCAATCTATCTTATCATTTAAACCTGAAGGAGTAAGGCTATTCAGTTGATGTATCCAATAGGTTTCCCTTCTTCTTAATTTCCTATAACCCTCTTTATTTTGGATGGCGACCTTTTCCACACACCAAAATCATGTCTTTAATGTCATGTTGGAATTCTAAAAAATGTTTAACCAGTGGTGCATGCATTCTACCATTCTTTATGTAACTCATGTGTTCAGCAATCCTGACTTTTATTTTTCTTGTAGTCATTCCTACATGCAATAGCTTACAAGGGCATTGTATAATGTAAATGACCCCATATGAGTTGTAGGTGAACAAAGTTTTTATATGGTATTCTTTTTGATTATAGAATTTTTAAATGATTTTAGTCTACAGCAATTAGTGCAAACACTACAATTTCCGGAAGGAAATTGTCCTACAGGTCTATTTCTTCCTGTTAGCACATGGATAGATCTCATAGGCTGTCTTAATTTGTTATGTACTAACATATCTCTGAAACTGGGTGCTCATTGTATAGTAATCATAGGTATTTGTCTACATCTTGGAATATCCTGTAGTAGAAACCAATATTTCAGTATGACATATGTAATTTGGGTTGTTTGACTATCATGGGTTAATACTACTTCCATTTTATCTCCAATATCTGTCTTGGTTTTATTCTTTAAAAGGTCCCTCCTTTTAAATTCTATAATCAAAAAGAATACCATATAAAAACTTTATACATAGCTTGTTTTACAACTTTAAGAGGGTATTCTCTATGTAAAAAATGTTGTTTTAATTTATGGGCCTGTTTGAGGAAAGAACCAAGGGAGCTGCAATTACGTCTAATTCTCAACACTTAAGAATATGGTAGATTTCTCCTAAGATGTATATGATGATAACTATCATAACTAAGGAAAGGATTGACATCAGTGGGTTTCATATAAGTTCCAGTATGTAGATGATCCCTTTCCTTTATGATTACAACATCCAAGAAACGTATTTCATTATAATCAAAGGTAATGGCAAATTTGATACTTGTGTGAATGGAGTCAAGGTATTTACCGAATTCTAATAATTTGGCTTCATATAAACTAGGGATGGGACGAATCCAGAATTTTCCAGATCCGAATCCCTGGAAGGTTCTGGGAATCCACAATATTGGCCAATTCAGGGGCAAACCTACAGCCCATAGCAGTCCCGGGTATCTTCCAGTAACATTTTCCCATAAACTGGAAGTAATTCCTACTTAATACTGTCTGTACCAAGGAAATGATAAAATTGGCAGGTGGATCTACGGCAGATGTTTTTGGACTTCAGCATCCAGAAGCCCTGAGCGTTGACCATAGTGGCTGGGGCTTCTGGGAGCTGAAGTCCAAAAACATTTGGGGACCCACAGGTTGAGAACCACTGATCTAGGGGATTATCTCTGTGAGTAAGTCTTTCTTCTATTATTTTGATAGCCTCCTCTTGTGGTATATTTGTGTGTAAAGATTTAACATCCAAAATAACTAATATAGTAGATGAGGGATCTACAAAATGACTAATATAGTAGATGATGGATGGTAATTGTATCAATGAATTTAAGAAAATCTGCAGTATCTTTGATATATGACTAATTTTTTGGAATAAATGGTTTTAAAAAAGAATCTATATAGTATGATAGAGGCTCAAAAATGGATCCACATGGGCTGACCTTAAGATGGATGGGAAGATGTGGCTGAGAACAGTAGATTTTTGTGCCTGTAAAACCACTACTCTACACCAAATTTTATAGTGTTGAGGAAGTGGCTAAGACCTTCCACTCAATCAAATTGCATGAGATGTGCTGGTGCAAATTTGTGTTCACATTCCACAGCAAACAGCAAATCCTCAAGCATACCCCACAAGGTTTCATTCGAACTCCAGCATTTACCGTGCCTACATAGTAAAAATGTGGGGAAAATTCAAGCCAATTTCACAGCCACACATTCTGTCCTATGTGGGTGACATTTTAATTCATGCACCCACTGAAGATGAGACCAGGGAGCTAACCAAGGAGGTCCCCAGTCTTATCAGGGACACTGAGTTCAAGGCAAACCAGGAAAAGGTCCAGTTGGTCAAGACAGAAGTAAAGTACTTGGGACTCTCTCTGGGGACTGATGGACACACACCAGACACACGGAGCATGGAGGTGATCTCCAAGCTTCCCACTCCCACTGATGTGCACGCACTGAGGACATTATTAGGCACATTCAACTTCTCCCAGGACTTGCTCATGTCTTTTGCAGAGAAGACATGCCCCTTGCATGCACTTTTGAAAAAGGATGTATTACCCCACCTATAGACTATGTCCTAAGGAGCATAATTCTTTTATATCAAACATAATAAGCCATAGAGATTTTACTGGAAGGACACATAGGAAGCAGATCAAAGGGTAGCACTGTTTTCTGTCATGCATCCTAGGTAAATATTGAGAAATGGTTCACAGACCATCTAGATGGACTTTCAGCGCTAATACTGGCAAACAAGAGACAAGAGGTCTCTGGGATCAAATTAACATTTCAAACAGCCAGCAATGTTACACCTTAGAGGCATGCATCCCCAGATAAGATAGCCATCTTGCAGGGAACTACAAGGATCCCTGGCTGTATTTTCTTTGAACTACAAAGCTGAGATCCATCTTCATAAAAATTTAGCCATCTGATTCCCAGGACATGTTTAGCCCTATAACTAGAATGTCTCTCCTCCTCCATTTCAGAGTTCTCCCAGACTTGACTGGGAGGCAGTGTTACCCTGTGAACTGGGGGTCCCGTGAGGGGCACCCAAATAACTAAACAAACCAAGCTAGATGGGGAAATTAAGTTGAGCACTCTCTTAAGCTAATGAGAGGCAGGGTAACTTAGTGGGAATCTTTTATCCTATGTATACAGCGTCAGGTCAGTGAACAGTCAAACAGTGGAAATAGCAACAATGATATTTATTAACAAGCAGGCAAATTATTAAGAAAACACAACCACTCAGCTAACTAGAAATAGGAAATAAGAGTTTTGGGGGAAATGAGTGATACGCCACCTTTCTCGTAGTCCTGAAGAGGTCCAATTAAAGAGAAGAGCCTCGGCATGGCAACCGAGGGGAGCTTGCAGAACGAAGCTGCAGCAGGGCTGGATGACACTCCGGAGTGGTCCAAGGAAGCTCTCAGAGCGCAGGGTTTTTATTAGGGAAGAAATGACCATGGGCTAGTCTGGTCTTGGGTGAGAACATTGAGTTTTGGGCTTGAGACAATGTCTCCAAAAGGTCAGAATTTACATGTTTGAGTTAAGGTCCGAATTGACCGGTATGTAGATACAGCTAGCTTGGCTGTTAAGCACTCAGCTCGCCAGGGTGCCTGCTCAGGGCAGAGGGCTCTTTGTTTTGATGTGCATCTGTAATGAAGGTGTTTGTTTTGGGAGGTCTCCTAAAGCAGATCTGGCAGTTTCTGGCTTGCCTTGGTGTAAACAAGTATGAATCAGCATATAATAGCGATGCCTAGCTTCATGCTTGTTCGGCGGCCTCACAAACACTTGGCTGGTGGCAAAGCAGGGCCAAATTGTGATATCAAAATATCTACAGGTTACAAAAGGCCAGGCCAGTTGACGGTGGTAACAGCAGTCACTCTGACATTTGAGGCTCTCCTCAGTCCCTCCTCGCTGAGCTTGGCTCTCCACTTGTCTTTTCCCAGTCAAAGGCTTCTGGATTGGTACAGTATTACCCAAAACCCCTATGCCTGTCTTAATTTTCACCTCTTTCTAAATATCTACAGCCTTTGTATGCTTGTGTGAGTAAGTGCAACAGAGTGCTTGTATGGATTTTGACATTTTTTTCAATAAAATACTGAAATTTGAAGTTAGCCTGATTCTCTGTGATCTAATGCTGGGCTGAAGATCCTTAATTACCCTGCTCACTTCACATTGCTCCAGCAGTATTCATAGCTAATTTTCCCCACAAGTGATAATTTTGACAAGTGTCAGGAATCCCCCTAAGGGACCCCCAGCAGGCAGGGTAACAGATGCAGTGTGGCTGTGGAGACCTGCCCAGCAGAACGCTTTCACAGAGCTGAAACTCAGTTTAACAAACACACCTGCCCTTGCTCACCACGATATGTCAAAGCCATTCTATATCCAATTGGCTACATCTCAGCATAGCATTGGTACTAAGTATGCAAGGAACCATGGAGTCATTGCATATGCCTCACATGACCTGAAGCCAGTTAAGCAAGAATACAACCCTTGAGAGAAGGTCTCCCTGGCCCTGGTGAGTTTCACCCACTGGGAATTCATTGTGGGAGATTGGGGAGTCATTGTCCAAACTACACACATCCCTCTCAAATACATTGTGCCAAGCAAGATCCAGAATGGACAAGTCACCAATGCATGAATCATGAAGTGGACTCTTGCCCTGGTAAACCGCAGGTTTGACTACAAGAACGAACAGAATGAGGCTATTGGTCTGTACAGCTTCATCATCATGGGGCAGCAGGATTTGTATGCTGGTTCTGCAATGGCTTGTGCATCCACATTACTGGCACCCTGAGGACAGGCTATGGAGCCATCCAGGTGGATGACTCCATCATCCTCCAAGGCTCTGCACAACCTCACTCCATTTAGGTGTTACTGTGGTAGTTAGCCCTATCCCGGGGCCTACAATTTATTAATATCTAAGATTAAAAATACATCCCCACATGTCTGAAAGGGTCCCCTGGAAGAACACACAGGCAGGCACGGCCAAACGACCGCAGTTAGGAAATACCAGGTCTGGCCAGTTATCAATTTGTCACATAGCCCCAGGAGTTTTCCAGACATGCAAACCATCAAACCTACAAAGAGTCCTCTGTCCCAAGAAGCCCGCTTGACAGGATTAGCAATCCTGACAAACAGCCCATCAAATGAGGGCAATTTGCATATAGCCGCTTGTCTTTTGACAAGCTGGCAGAACCAATCAACCTAAGATCCCTGACATTTTGGAGCTTTGTTCTCCCAATCATGCAGAGAACTTGCATATTTTGGAGCTTTGTCTTAGCTCCTCAACCCATTGTTCTCCCCGGGAAAGGATTAGCCCCCAAAGTACGTTTTCCCCTATAAAAAGACCCGGTTTTCTTTTCTTTTCTTTTTTTTTCTTTTCTTAATAATTTTATTCAATTTCACAAATAAAACAAACATTTGTAATTGTACTGTTACATGAATTATTTTTGATCTTCCACACTGATCTAGATTTCATTTTCCATACTTCTTTTACTAGTTTACATTAATGTACCACAATACAATGTTAATCTTATAATATAGTTCATACATTCCCCTTTCCACATTAGCTGTCACCCCTTCATATTTTACCATAATCATGAATTACTCATTTCCATTTGGCAGTACCCAGCGATTACCCATTACGATTTGCCATTCTTTTTTAATCTCATCGTCTGATTTCCCCTTTAATCTCTGGGAGACTATATCAGCATTTCTACTTTTGACAAATGTTCCCCACCATTGTTTAATTGTGGGTATTTGCTGATGCCAAAATTTTGTATATTCTATTCGAGCTGTTGTTATCATATACAGTATTATTCTCCAATGTCTCTTTATATCAGTACTTTCAAATATATTTGTCATATTTAACAAGTACAATTCAGGTATCTTAGCAAATTGAACCTTCAACACCACACACATTTTGTTATGTATTTCACTCCAATATTCCTTTGCCTTATAACATGTCCACCACATATGAAATATCATTCCGTCCTCTTTCTGACATTTCCAGCATAGACTAGTACCTGTATTATAAATCTTTTTTAATTTATCTGGTGTCATGTACTATCTATGAAACAGCTTTAAAAAGTTCTCTTTTAGATTCTGAGCAATTGTAAATTTTTGTGTCTTTTTCCAGCTCTGTTTCCATGCATCTAACTGAATTGAATGTCCAATATTCTGAGCCCACAAAAGCATAGCTGACTTAATTGTTTCCTCTAGCCTTTCCTGTGGTAGTATTTCTTGATATATATGGGCTAATAAATGAGGTGGACTTTCAAACAGCCATGTGATCACTCCCGTTTTTTCTTTTGGTTCTACACCATATTTCTTTAAGTCCATCTGAAATCTTTCAGTTAATTGTATATAAGGGAACGAACTTAAGGTTATTCCTTCCTGTTCAAGTCTTTCTCTTGATTTAATCTTGAAGACATTTGGAGTTAATTTCTCTAATAAGTCTTCATATCACAGCCATTTATCTGTTTCAGTCCATCTTCCAAGAAAGCTTCCTGAGGGGACACCCACGTGGAGAGTGTTACTGCAGTTTTGGCTTACTTGGCGATAGCACTAGATATCACTTTGATATCATAATTCGGCCTTACCATACCACCCCCTCCACGTGTTTATGAGGCCCCCGGACAAGCACAGAACTAGGCTCAGCCATCAAATGCTGCAATATCCCAAAGACAATACAGGCAGGCCAGAAATAGCCAGATCACCGCTTTAGGAGACCTCTCTGCAAACACCCTCATTATGTATGCACGCTGTTTACAAAGGACTCCCTGCCTCGAGCAGGTAACTTGGCAAGCTTAAAGGCCAAGCACTGAGCATTTGCATATAGTCTACCTCTTTCTCAATTCAGACTTAACCATGCTAAATTGTGACCTTTCAGAGACATTGTCTCACACCCAAAACTCATTGTTGTCCCTGATTAAGGCATAGCCTGCAGTCACACTTCTCCCTATAAAAACCCCTGATTCCGAGACCTTCCTCGGATCGCTCCCAAGTTCCAACTGCCTTCCTGCCGCATTGCTTGGCGAGCCTCCCCTCAGCTCCATGTGCTGAGATACACCGAACCGCAGCACTGCTCTATATCTTCCAGGTTTCAGGAACAGGTGTCATATCACCCGAACCACCTATCCCTCTGAAAGTCCCACTATCTTACTCACACCTTTATTTTCCTTAGTTATCTGCGTGTGTGTGTTGCTTACATTGTGTGCCTGTATTTAATAAACGATCATTCATTACTCTCAAACAGGTCTGCTTCTTGACTTGGCCTGACCCCGTAAACACTGGGTTACAAGATCCTGCTAAGTTACCCTGCCTCTCATAACGCTAAAGCAATGCTCTGAGCTAATTTTCCCCAGCTATAGTTGAGCACATTTTGGGGTCCCTCCCAGGACTCCCAGTAAACAGGGTAACAGAGTGGTGGAGCAATGCAGCCAGCCCCAGTACCCCTAATTTGAGAAGGAGTCACGAACCTCCTCAAATCAGGCTGGTACTGACTTCGGCAATGGCCAGTGAAGTTGCAAGAGATTCTGTCAGGCAGGAACACATGTGTGTGTGAGAATTCTGTGTGTGTGAGCTCTAGGAGCTACTCTATCTGGGTTGGAATTCTGCTCCCCTTTTCTGCCTTGGTTTATGCACACCCCATGCTATTGGTGTGCACAAGCTGACCCCTAACTTGGGGTCTATTGTGGGCTGGGATCCGAAGTGATAGGGTGTTAGCACAGTAGGAATAGTCTACACCCATCCAACATCTTAGCAGCAAGACACCCATAAGCACTTAAGAAAAGGAGACCCTCCTCTTTTCTTTCCCCCTCCCACAGTTGAGAATGTGGGTACATCCCGCTAGTGTTGTTGTTAGTATAGTGGAAGCACCGGTGTGTCCCGTGGCGAAGACGATGGCCTTTTGGGCATCGGCTTCCTTCGGGGAAACAAGCTCACTGTTGATTATGCAAACAGATTTCTATGGAAATTAGACCAGGGACCAGAAAAGATTTTCGCTGTGCACCATTGTGCCGCCATCAAGGCCCCTGTACATTGTGTAACTAGTGACCCTTGGGTAAAGGCTTTCCCAGAGGTCTGAATTAAGGATAAAATCGAGTGCAGGACTGTAAAGGAGGCTTGTGTCCTGATAGAGGGCCGAGACCCCCCGCCTCAAAAACAATACTAATACCCAACTGAGGCTGAAGAAGGCATTGGGGAAACCATGGAGAGGTTTCTCCAATAGGATGTAATAACCCCAATGCAATCAATTTGTAATGAGCCCTTGTGGCCAGTCTTAAAATCAGATGACAATATGTGGAGGATGACTGTAGATTTTTGAGCTCTAAACTCTGTGACTCCTCCCGTGGCGCCAGTTGTCTCGCCTTGTACAATGAAATTCTGTCTGCCATTGTGGCAGGAGCTAAATACTATAGTGTTATTGATTTGGCCAATGCTTTTCATTTAATCCCTCTTCACGAGGCATGTTGGTACAAGTTTGCATTTACATTCCGCGGCCAACAGTATGTTTTTAAATGCACGCCCCGGGGCTTCCATTCCAGCCCGAGCATTTGCCATGCACAAGTGATTAAGATGCAGAACAAGCTGCAAAGAGCTTCACGGTCCCACGTCTTATCCTACGTAGACAATATTTTGGTCCATTCCGCCTCCTAGGAAAAGACCCGAGAGATCACTCGGGAGGTACTAGGAATCATTCAAGATACTGACTTCAAAGCCAACAGGGAAAAGGCTCAGCTGGTGTCCAGTGAAGTAAAATATTTAGGTTTGTGTCTAGGCACCGATGGTCGCACCACCGATGTGCAGCGGGTGGAGGTGATCTCGAAGTTGCCAGCCCCCACAGATGTGCACTCCCTGCGATAGTGTATGCCTCCAAAAATCTGGACCCACACGAGACCAAATTTAGTCCTCATGAAAAGACCTGTCTTGCTCTTATCTGGGCTCTAACACACTGGGAATTTCTGAAAGGAGGAGCCTGCGTGATTGTCCAGACGCCCTACACCCCTTAAGTACATTCTTTCTGGACAAGTCCAGAATGGCCAGATGTCTAACGCCTGTATTGCCAAATGGACTGTGTCCCTGGTGTCGCGTGGGGTGGATTTTCAGAAGCAGCCACAGAACCCACCAGCTCCATATGGTCTAGTTGTGACTGGAGCTACGCATGAGTGTCCTTTACCACCATTGAATTTCAATAATTGGCCAGTGGAATGGGGAGCCTCCCTTGAGGAAGCTCACTTACAGGGCTTTGTGTGCTGGTTTCGTGATGGATCCTCCATGCATGTGGACGTTAGCCCACGGACAGGCTATGGAGCGATCCAAATCACAGACTCCTTCACTCTACAGGGAAAAGCCCGACCACACTCCAGCCAAGCAACGGAGGTAGAAGCTCTGAAAGCTATTTTGGAGCATGAGCCGCTTGACTGCCCCCTGGCAATCTATACAGACTCGGACTGGACTGCTAAGGCTGCAACCGTCTGGATACCAATCTGGATACAAAATGACCTTAAAACATCTGATGGGAAGCCTATTGCACATCTAGAGAAATGGGTCCATATTGCAGCCCAAATTGAGGAACAGGTCGCCCCTACTTGGTAGCTCATGTCACAGGACACCAGAGAAAGGGTACGGCTACCTGTATTTGGAACACCAGGGCTGATGCCATAGCTAAGCATGCAGCTTTGCAGGATGATGGGGCCCCCATCGCCACTATTAATGTGAACCCCAAGGTCCCTGCTATGCTTGATTTAGGGTTCTTGCAAAAGGGAGACTCTGAGATCTTGGACTTGGCCAGGAAGGGCTCAGACGAGTCTGGCCGGCTCAAGATCTCCCAACTGGATGGAGTGTACTGGATTGTGCCCAGAGACCTCCACAGTGACATCACACAGTTCGTGCACGAACAGGGGCACTGAGGGTGTGAGGTGACTCTGGATCGGGTTCAGGACACCGGGTGGTGGCCGCAGGTTAAGCAGGATGTCCACCAGTGGGTGGATAACCCCTCCGGTCCCAAGGCTCCCATCCAGCACCAGCACATCGAGGGTCCTTGGTCACGCATCCAAATAGACTTTATAGGCCCGCTTCCAACCACACCGCACGGGAACAAATATTGCCTCACAGTCATCGATCCCTTCAGCAAGTGGATCAAGGCCTTCCCCTGCTGAGACAATACTGTGAGCACGGCAGCGCGCTTGTTTTTTAATAATGTTTGGGCATGGTGGGGAGTATCGAGGGACCTTGATTCAGATGCCGGACCCCACTTCACCAGGGAAGTCACCCGAGAACTGTGCAAGGCCCTGGGCACTCGCCAGCATTTTCACATCGCCCACCATCCTCAAAGTTCAGGACAAGTCGAGAGGACGAACCGCTCTCTGAAGGAGGCCCTTCGGAAAATGGTACGTTCCTCCAGCAAAGACTGGGATTCAAAGCTACCCATCATCCTAATGGCCTTCTGAGGCATGGTAGCGTCCCACAGCTTCACGCTGCATATGGTAATGACCGGGTGGAAGATGATGCTGCCCGAAGCATTCTGGATAAATACGGGTCTCCCCTCCGAGTTGGAACCAGTGGTTCTAAACTACTAGTAGATGAGAAATCTGGTCAACCATCTCAGTCAAGTACACTGGCAGATCTCAGCCCAGTTGGGCGAAAACCTGGTGAAAATGGACAAGAAGTTGGGCTGGGTCCACCGCGCCTGCCAGGGGGAGGAAGGACAGTTGGTCCATTATAGAAACTTCTATAAGGACAAACACTCCATCGCTGCCAGGTGTGTTGGTACTGTTCCCATTGTGAAACGGGTTTGACCAGCGGTTTATCAAGTAAAGATTCCCAGGAAGAAGGGAGATTGGTTCAAGTTCTTCCATATCTCCCAGTTGAAGGAGTGGAAAGGCCAGCCAATCGAGCCTAAGGGAATCACCGATGTTGAGTTACCAGAGGAGGGTGTTGGGAGGACTCCCATCAGCATGATCACCCCTCAAGTGTCTTTATACTATAGAGAAATGCCAATTGTTAACTTATCTTGTCTCAATTTATGAGGCGTTCAACAATGGTTGAACGGCCCCAGGTTGCGGAGCGGAGATGGAGTGATGACTCCTCCAGTCTCCCGGTCTCTAGAATAGTCTCGCCTTGTACATAGTTTTGCTTGTTCTTGGTATTGTTTAACTTGCTTTTCCTTTTGCTAGCTATTTCTTTCTTTTTCACCATTTTGGATGGGACACCAATGGCTTGGCTGACCCAAGGTCCCCCTGTCCTGAGGTAGATTGGGCCTACAGAGTCTGCCCTGATACCCTGAGGAAGGGATATGAGTCCAACTGGGATGCCGGCATCCTCTGGCTTTGAGGGAATGCCTTGTGCAATGGCGTCCTGGGACGAACGAGCAAGACGACGAGGGTTTAATGACCCTCTCAGTAGAACCAGGTCTGACTCTACAGCCCAGAATGGTTTCTGCCATGGAGAGACCTCTCTCCCCTTTCTTTTCACAAGCTTGGACTGTTAGGGTGAGAACAGTCCTGGCCGCTCCCTAGTTTGCAACGCAATTCGGCCGTATGTTCCAAAAGTGTATGACCACTCTCTGACGCCCCATAAGGGCCGGAGACCCACACAATTGGCAAGATGCTTGGCCCCGGTGCATTGTTTCCAATTTGCATAAGTTAATAGAACATTTGCATATGTAGGCCCAACCATCCTGGACAATCTCCGATAGTGTCAACGTCTGCTCTGGCGACAAGCAAGCGTAGCCTGCGCTTGTCTCAGATTGGTTTCACTGTCTGCCTTTCAACTGGTTTGGGATGCCTCGCCACCAGGAAAAGGCCAGAGTATAACCTAGTTCAGCTTAAGACCACAGCCCAACCTAGTCACGCTGAGCGAGTGGGTACCATTGCCATTGCAAACGGAGCTTCAGCACAAGCCCGGATTTCATTATAAATTCTCTCATATTATAGCGCCCTGGTAAAATACTTAAGCAAGCACGATTTGCAGGCCTGAGCTACCCCAGAAGGTACCCTCTGCATGGAGGGGTGCGGTCAGACCATCTTCCACCTTACTGTAACCAAGGTCTGGGGCAGTCACCCCTGTCTCCTCCATGTTAGCACCTTTGCCTGGTATTTCGTTAAAAACGTGTCAGTGATTTGCATTAAATGTTTACATTGGATATAACCCATGCCAGTATTTCCTCCTGCAAAGCAATAGGTCGACGATTCCAGATAGCCGAGGTCATCCCCAGATTCGTCTACCGCCCCCGAGGCACCTTGGGGGGGTGTGAGTCCAGCCACACCATGGCTCCAGTTGAGGAGCCAAGCCCAAGATGACATCCCGTTCCTGTTGCTGCAGTTGGGGCCCCAAGCCAGCTGCTCCCCAACGGACTTCATGAACTCTGTTGCCAACATCCCGGACTGTAAAATCTGTTTTCTGCTTGGACTATTCCTGTTGTCGTTTTGCAAACCCGATCCTGCAAAGAGCCAGCTTGGATCATGAACTTGGACATTTTGCTGATGTTTCCTGCTTTATCCGGACTCCTTGCCATGGTTCCAGCCCCGTTGGAACTGCCCCTATGCCTGCATTCTCCAGACCCCAAACTTTCCTGTTCCCGGGGGTGGGTGCAAAGACTCTTGCCTGCTCCTCATCGTCCCAGGACTACGAACTCTCATTTCTGCATTTGCATTGCCCGCATTGCCGTTGGACTATTTAGTTTGCCCACATACTTTTGAATTACCCATTGGATTACTATTGAGCTGCCCACATCACCGTTCATTGGACTACAAATTCTTCATTTAATTTGCCTGCATGCTTTTGAATTACCCGCTGGATTACTACTGATTTGCCCGCATTTCTCTTCATTGGATTATGGATTTCCCCGCATTCTTCAAATATTTACTCATTGTTCACTGTTCAGTAATCATTGAATTTTGCTTATTTCCACTGTACATTTATGTTTGCTTGTATGTATGTAGCTAGGGTTAGGATGTTGTTAGTTAGGTAGAAATGTTGTAAAAATCCCTTTGCCCAAGGTGTGATACAACTCCGGAATCTGTACACCTCTATTTGGCTCCAAATTCATTTTGAAACGTTTGATTGGAAAATGATCAATTTGTGTCAAATTGCCCATTTTCAGGCAGGGATTGTTACCACCGTGAACTGGCCTGGCCTTTGGTAAACCTTAGATATCATTTTTGATATCACAATTCGGCCCTATTCTGCCACCCACAGCCACGTGTTTGTAAGCCCTCCGAACAAAGGTCAACAACTGGCTCCGCACATGGTGCCACTGGCAACGGTTTGGGTTTTTGGAACAAGGCCTGAATTTCAACAGAGAGAAGTGTAGGGTCCTACACTTAGGTAGAAAAAATGGAATACAGAAATATAGGATGGGGGACATGTGGCTGGATAGCAGTACGTGTGAAAGGGGTCTAGAAGTCTTAATAGACCACAAGCTGAACATGAGTCGGCAGTGTGATGCAGCAGCCAAGAAAGCCAATGCGATTCTCGGTTGCATCAATAGGAGTATGGTGTCTAGATTGAGGGAGGTAATGGTACCACTCTACTCTGATTTGGTTAGACCTCATCTTGAATACCGTGTCCAGTTCTGGGCACCCCAATTCAAGAAGAACATGGTCAAGCTGGAGCAAGACCAGAGGAGGGTGACCAAAATGGTGAGAGGCCTGGAAGCCATGCCCTATGAGGACAGACTTAGAGAGCTGGGTATGTTTAGTCTGCAGAAGAGAAGGTTAAGAGGGGACATGAGAGCCATGTTTAAATATTTGAAGGGATGCCATGTAGAGGAAGGAGAGGGCTTGTTTTCTGCTGCTCCAGAGACCAGGACAAGGAGCAATGGATTCAAGCTGCAGGAAAGGAGATTGCACCTAAACCTCAGGAAGAACTTCCTGACGGTCAGGGCTGTCCGGCAGTGGAATATGCTGCCTCAGAATGTAGTGGAGTCTCCTTCCTTGGAGGTTTTTAAGCAGAGGCTAGATGGCCATCTGTCGGGAGTGCTTTGAGGGTGTTCCTGCATGGCCAGGGGTTGGACTGGATGGCCCGTGTGGTCTCTTCCAACTCTACATTTCTATGATTCTATGAACAAGCACCGAGCAAAGCATGGCTATTAAATGCTGACTCATACTTGTTTACACCAATGCAAGCCAGAAACTGCCAGATTTGCTCTAGGAGACCTTCCGAAACAAACACCTTCATTACAGATGCACGTCAAAACAAAGAGACCCTTGCCCCGAGCGGGTACCGTGGCGACCTGAGAGCTCAACTGCCATGCTAGCTGCATCTACATATTGGCCATACTATTGTCAATTCGGTCCTTAACTCAATCATGTAAATTCTGACCTTTCGGAGACATTGTCTCAAGCCCAAAACTCATTGTTTTTGCTGAAGACCAGACTAGCCCACGGTCATTCTCTCCCTGATAAAAACCCCCAGTTCTGAGAGTTCCTTGGATCTCTCGCTGGACCGCCCATTTGGACTACTTTGCTGCCGCATTGCCAGGCCATTGCCCTTTGGTCGCATCGCTGAGTTTTCCTTTCTTCACTTGGACCTCTTCAGGACTACGAGAAAGGTGTCATATCACCCATTCCCCCCCAAAACACTCATTTCCTATTTCTAGTTAGCTGTGTGGTTGCGTTTTCTTAATAATTTGTCCGCTTGTTAATAAATATTATTGTTGCTATTTTAAACTGTCTGACTGCTGACTGACCTGAACCTGTATACATAGGGTAAAAGAGTTACCCTGCCTCTCGCTAGCTTAAGAGAGTGCTCCAGCTAATTTCCCCATTTTGCTTGGTTTGTTTGGTTATTTGGGCGCCCCTCACGGGACCCCCAGTTCACAGGGTAACATTTGGACAGGTGATGGAACAGCAAGAGGCTGTGAGCCATGTAGCTTGCCACAGGCAGATTCCTGCACTGGAGAGCCAGCTCCAAACGCGCAAAGCCCTGATTTCGTCTGTGTGCCCGGAGGTGCTCTCAAGTTTCACCCAAGATTTTTCCAGGGAGCCCTTGCCGGAGGATGCTTTGACAACTCTTTCCCACAATCCAAACTGGAGTCACCCTAAGATCCCAGTCCACCCAGTCGAGACTCGGTCCATGACAAGACAGACCACCACCCCCCTTGGTGAAGGCAGTTCAGATACGGCAGAGACCCAGGAGATGCAGGTCACAGAGACTAGGGTCCCCTTGCGTGCCACTGAGGCCAAGGCAATCACAGACCAACTGGGTCCATTGACCAGGTCCACAGGGATCATGTGGCTGAACGTGGTGAGACATTCTCATCTGACAGCCAATGGTCAGGACCTGACCCAGTTGGCTCGGCTTTGCATGGCTCCTTCCGAGCTCCCAACTCTTGAATCAGCTGTGGCTGCTCGAAGCCTGGTTAGGCTCGTGGCCCACGATTGGATGCGGGAGGTCATTAAGATTTTGTGGCCCGGACAGTGTGCGAGCGTGCTCTATGTCACGGAGCAACAGGGTCCTCATGAGAACCCTGAAGCTTACGTGGTGCGGAAGCAGCTGCTCGCCATTCTGGCCGAGATGGTCCTCCTGATGGCCCACAGGTACAGCTTTGACCACATGGAATTCAAGACTCTGTTGTACGGAGGCTTGTACCACGAGACAAAGATAGCCCTGGGTTTGGTGGATCCGGCCACTACCACCTGGGAGGATTTCAGGAACAATCTCCAGCGGGTCTCCGACCGCTGTGAGAGGCTCAGATCCCCCATCAAGGGCCACAGAAAGGAACCCAGGAATTGGGAACCCACAGCTGAGGTGATGTACTTGAACTATGGGACCCCTTCCCAACACCGGAAAACAGCGCCAAATTCGGTTCCCAAGGGGAACTGGAATCAGCGCCCACCACCCAGACAGGACAACAAGCAGTGGCAGGGAAGAGACTCCCGCAGCCAGACTGGCAAGGCAGGAAGTCCCCCACAGCAGCCAACTGCCTCCAAACAGCCCTCCAACTCAAGCTCTCCCAGGGAGACGTCTGGCGAGTATGACCCCATGGCCCAGACGTACTCCTCTGATAGAATAAGAATCTGGGGCATGCTACATAGGTTCAGATGGGACATGAGCCAGTTTGATGGGAGACCCATGAGCCTTGATGCCCTAGACAGTCAGGTACAGCTGGGAAGTAGCCAGCCGGTAAGTGCAGTGATCAACGGTCCCCCTCCAACTGGAGACCACCCAGACTTAGAGCTATCAGGATAGGGGTGTCCTCAGTCCTGGGATCTCCCCCAAAGGGTGGTGGCTTGACTGACGTCCAACAGACGGGGTAGATCTATGGTGATGGCAGGCACTGGGACCTATAGGGACAAGACTCCTGCCACCCCTCCTGCAGACTTCGGAGCAGCGCCAAAAGTACTGCTCCCTAATCTGATGAGACAGGGTGAACCCACCCCCGACACTATCCGTTTGATCGGGTATGGCGGGGGGGAACCCAATCTAAGCCCCTCAAAAACTCCAAGTGCCCCAGGCACACCAGAGCCAGACAGATTGATTTAGCCCTGAGTGTGAATCCAACCATCTCTGAGACAGTGGTGCTTTTCACAGCTTTCACAGCACCAAGAAGGATCGCACCAGGCTAAGGTTCAGAAGGAAGCCCCCACCAAGTTTGATAAGGCACAGGGCATCACCAGCCCATGTGAGAGCCAGGAAAGGGAGAGCACAATGCCAGAGAAAGCAACCCCAAGCTTCCAAAGCTCTCCATTGTCCCTGCTCTGAGATCCTGGCTAAAACCCAGCAATCTCCCCTGAAATTTCCTTGAAGCCTTGGCCAGGAGAGTCCTTCCTCTCCATGCCATCTTTTGAGGAAGCTTCACATGGGACTGGGGACTCAAGAAGCAGAATGCTCCAACCCAACCAGAGCACAGTGTAGTAAAGGCACTCAGTGGCACACCCCAACGTGACCATACATACTCCCCTGGGACACAGTCCAGCCCGGGAGATTTCAATAATGGAGAGTTCCAAAAGCCACATGGAGGGGGACCTGGCCTTCCCCTCTGCAAAGTTGTTCTGGGGCCAGATTGTTTTCATGCTCTGTGGAACCCAATTTACTGTCACTCTGGTGTTCGTGAGAGGAGCTACGACCGCTCATGGCTCCATCTCCATCACCAGAGTGCCCATCGGGAATAAGGCAATTCAGGAGGTACTTGGGTCTGACACCAGCCTCCACATTGATTTGGCCAAGAGGGTCTCCAGCAATGAGTGGGCACTACCACTCTTGCAAGTAATTTCAGAGACCCACGGACAGCCACGTTTAAGGGAATGGAAGGGTCAGCCGGTTGATCCTGCATCGGTGGTCATCCCCAAGCCAGAAGATCCCAGTGCCCAAAGACCCAATGTAAGCGCAATGATTTGCCAGACTTCCTTGAATCACAAGGAATCACAAGGAATCACAAGGAAGTGCCAGCCGTTAATTTGTCTGAGATGTTTGCCTCCATCTACGAGGCATTCGACAATGGTTGAACGGCCCCTGTCTGCAAGGAGCAAAGGCAGATTGGCGACCCCTCTGAGCTCCCAGTCATTGTAAAATAGTTCCACCATGAAAATAGTTTTGTTAGTTTTGGTATTGTTTAACCAGTTATTTCTTTCTTTGTACTGTTCTGGGGGAAGACCTACGGGATGGCTGTCCTGAGGTCCTCCTATCCTCTGAGGTAGATCAGGCCTACAGAGTCAGCCCTGATGCCCTGAGGAAGGGACACGAATCCGACCGGGACGCTGGCATTCTCTCACTCTGAGGGATTGCCTTGTGCAATGGCGTCCAGGGGAAAAGGGTTAGACGAAGGGGGTCTCATGACCTTCTCAGAAGAACCAGGTCTGACTCTTGACTCCCAGTCTACTGCCCAGAATAACCCCTGTCTTTCTCCTCCTTTTGTCGGTGAGCTTTGATTGTTAGGGTGAGAACAATCTGAGCCACTACCTCGCTTACCACTTAATTAGGCTTTGAATTCACAAATTTAGAACTACTCTCCGATGCCCCATAAGGGCCAGAGACCTGCACAATTGGTTAGATGCCCGGCCCCGGTGCATTGTGTCTAGTTTGCATATGCTATTAGAGTATTTGCATACGTATGCCCAATCATCCTGACCAATCACTGGGAGAGTCAGCGTCCGCTCTGGCAACAAGCAAGCGTAGTCTGCACTTTTCTCGGATTGGTTTCATTGTCTGTCTTTTAAACAGTGTGGAAGCCTTCACCGCCAGGTGAAAGCCAGAGCCTAACCTAGTCCAACTGAGCAAGTGTGTACCACTGCCTTTGCAAAATGTACTTCTGCAGTTTATGCCTATGTGCTCACAGCACAGGGCGATGAAATACAAAGGATTGCATTATCAGCTCCCTCATATTACACCGTGATATTTGTTGCAGGCCCGGTCCACCACAGATGATACACCGTGCCCAGAGGGCCTTCCTCTACTGAGATGCGGTCAGACCTACCTTCACCCCAGGGTGGACTAGGTCTGAGGCAGTCACCCCTGCACCCTCCGCTTTAGCAACTTTGCCTGGCATCTTGTTAATACCAACTGAGGCTCCCATCATCCCCGGATAATTGGATTTCCACTCTGAACTGAACTCCCAGTAGGCTCCATGCCAGTAATTTGCATTGTTACTCTACATTGGCTACTAACCGTGTCAGTCTTACACCAATAAGCTACAGGTCAATGGCTCCAGAGAACTGGGACGACCCCGGACCTGACCATCACCCCCGCACACCGTGGGGGAGGTGAGAACTGAAATATCACCGCTCCAATTGGGAGCAAGGTCCAGGAGATGACCCGAGTCCTCTGATGCAGCTGTGGGACCCACAAAGGAGTGATTCAGCCACTCCCCAATGGACTTAGAGAATTGTTTGCCGAACTCTTTTGGCTCCAAGAACTTTTGCATTTGGACTTTTGGACTATTCCTGTTGCCGACACTCTGCAAGCCACCTCCTGCAAAGAACTGGTGCTCCCTGGCTAGCTTGTTCACAGATTTGGACATTTTGTTGCTGTTCCTGCTCCGCTGCCCAGATGGACTCATGTTTTGCTCATGCTACAAGACTTTTCCTGTTTCAAGGGGGGGGGTGCAGACACTTTTGCTTGTACCTCACCTCCCTTGGACTATGAACTCTCGTTCCATCATCCGCACTGAACTGATTGCTCCTTAGATTGCCTTCATTGCCATGGCCTGCATTAAATTTACAGTATTTCATTGATTATTTCATTTTGCATTGCCACCTTACCTTTCTCCATTGGTGGAAGGATTCTTTCATTTGCTTTTGCTCATTGTTACTGCTATTGTTTATGTTGGTGTGAATGTTTAGGTTTAGGTCTTTAGATAGGAATGTTTTTATAAGTTAGGAAATGCCTCATGCTCATTGGAAATGCCCTTTGGCCCAAAGAATGATATGACTTCTGTGCCTGTAGACCCGTATTCGACGCTAAATTTGTTTTGAAATGTTTAATTGGAAAATGTCCGATATTTTCCCAACATCACCCAATTTGGGGGGGATTGTTACTGCAGTTTAGGCCTACCTGGCGATAGCACTAGATATTACTTTGATATCATAATTTGGCCTTACCATACCACCCCTCTCCACGTGTTTGTGAGTCCCCCGGACAAGCACAGAACTAGGCTCGGCCATCAAATGCTGCAATATCTGAAGACAAACACCCTCATTATGTATGAATGCTGTTTACAAAGGACTCCCTTCCCCGAGCAGGTAACTTGGCAAGCTAGAAGCTTAAAGGCATTTGCATATAGTCTACCTCTTTCTCAATT
Organism: Iguana delicatissima; assembly: GCA_948472985.1. NCBI lineage: Eukaryota > Metazoa > Chordata > Lepidosauria > Squamata > Iguanidae > Iguana > Iguana delicatissima. The sequence goes on along the minus strand of CAOKZL010003445.1, from coordinate 8,249 downwards.
CAGATTTAACTCAACCATGATAAATTGTGACATTGTCTCACACCCAAAACTCATTGTTGTCCCTGAGTAAGGCATAGCCTGCAGTCACACTTCTCCCTATAAAAACCCCTGATTCTGAGACCTTCCTCAGATCGCTCCCAAGTTCCAACCGCCTTCCTGCCGCATTGCTTGGCGAGCTTCCCCTCAGCTCCATGTGCTGAGATACACCGAACCCCAGCACTGCTCTATATCTTCTTCCAGGTTTCAGGAACAGGTGTCATATCACCCGAACCAACTATCCCTCTGAAAGTCCCACAATCTTACTCACACCTTTATTTTCCTTAGTTATCTGTGTGTGTGTGTGTTGCTTACATTGTGTGCCTGTATTTAATAAAAGATCATTCATTACTCTCAAACAGGTCTGCTTCTTGACTTGGCCTGACCCCGTAAACACTGGGTTACAAGATCCCTGCCTCTTGTAACGCTAAAGCAATGCTCCGAGCTAATTTCCTCCACCTATATTTGAGCACATTTTGGTGTCCCTTCCGGGACCCCCAATAAACAGGGTAACAGGGAGCTGCCTTATGTTTTTATTCTTATACTCGTTCCACATTTTCAAAAGTGATTTTCTAATATAGTGATGCATGAAATCTTTATCAATTGTTGCTTTATCATAAAACATATAGGCTTGCCACCCCATCCTCAAGTCCACTCCTTCTCGTATCTTGTAGATCAATCCAATCTTTTATCCATGTAATATATCTGAAAGTCTGGTAGTCCCATTCCTCCTCTGGATGTCTGATCCATCATAATATTCCATTTTATCCTAGGCTTTTCCCCTTGCCATATGAATTTGGTTCTTTCCTCCATTGTATCAAAGGCTTACTGTTTCTTATAATGGGAGGATTTTGGACTAAGAAGTTCATTTTTGGAAGTACTTTCTTTTTTATTGCATTTTTATTCTGTCCTCCCCACCATCAATAAACGCATGGAAGTCCACCTTTCCAAATCTTTTGTTATTTCTTTCCATTTTTTATCATAGTTATTTTGAAATAATTCATTATTTCTTTTTGCTATCCAGACACCTAGGTACTTTGCTTTCTGTCCTTATTTGAATCCTGTTAAATGTGCTAATTTCTTCTCTTCTTTCTCAGTCATATTTTTCATTAGTAAAACTGTTTTTTCCTTGTTGACCTTAAATCCAGAGAATTCTCCGTATTCTTGAATTACTATAATCAGGTCTTTAATAGTGCTCTTTGGATCATCCACAAATAGAATGAAATCATCAGCAAAAGCTTATACTGATATTTCTAAATTAAAAAGACCCGGTTTTCGAGTGGTTCCCCTGATCGCTCTTGGCTCCACGTCGCTCCATCCGGCAATCTCCTCAGCCCTCCACGTGCTGAATTTCCTCTCTCGCTCTGCTACTGTCTCCGTCTTCTGTCTTCAGGATCAGGTGCAGTGTACCCCAAAAATACCTCTCCAAAATCCCCTATCAACTTTCCTCCCTTTTATTTCTTTTTAGCTCTTGAGTGAGTGAATGCGTGCGTAAATGCAAATGTGCGCAAGGACTGATTTTTAAATAAAAATAATTAAAATAGCAATTTGGTATGGTTTTCAGCTGGACCTGACCCTGTAAACATTGGGTTGGAAAGATCTCGCTATGTTACCCTGCCTCTTGTATTGCTACAGCTGGTGCTCTGGCTAATTTTAATTCCCCATTGTTCTAAGCATATTAAAGTGTCTCTCTAGGGACCCCAGAAATCAGGGTAACAGAGCGGTGGAGTAACGCAGGCAACCCCTATACCCCTAATTTGAGTGGAAGTCGCGACCCACTCAGATCAGGCTGGTACGGACTTAGGGAACGGTCAGCCAAATTCCTGAAATGTTATGAACACGTGTGAATGTGGATTGGTGTTTTTGAGCTCTAGAGCTATTCTATCTGGGTGGGAATCTCTCCCCCTTTCTCTCTTGGTCCGTGTACTAGCATTGCAGTGAACCATAGTAGAGCGCTGGGCTGTGCACATGGCTGACCCGGGAAGTACCTCCCCTGGAAGGAATCTAGCTTTCAGACAGCTGATCCCTTTGCCACTTTAAGGGAGGCTTACCTCCAAGCCAGAAAGTCAAAGAACCCTTTTGGTCCGTACAAGGATGCCTTGGCAGCATGGGGACTTTGGCTTACTGTGAGGGATGCCTCTAGTACCCTCGTTGCAGCCAGAGCTAAAATAGATGAATTAAATAAAGAATTTGCCCGGCTTCAAGCTAAGAATGAAACTGCATGCAGACAAATTAACCTTTGCATCTGTCGTGCCGAACACAAGCCAAAAACTTAGCGAAGCAACCCTCCAAGTCCAGACTTGGAAGGAAAGGACCGGATCTTTAGAGGAAGAATTGGCCTAATCTAAGTCTGCTGCTAAGTTCATGGCAAAGCAGTTTAAAAAACAGCAAGAGGCTGTCAGTCACACAGCTTGCCATCAAAGAATAAAGGAGTTGGAGAAGCAGCTCCAGACACGTCAAGCTTTAATTTCAGCTCTCTGTCCAGAGTTTCTCCCCTCCTTCCCTCTATATGCCATCAGAAAGCTGCTGCCTGAGGATGCAGTGGCCACACACCCCCATAACTCGGACTGGGTTGACCATAGTGCCCCAGTCCACCCGGTAGAAACTAGGTCCACAACTAAGAAAAGAGTAGTACCCCCTAGAAGTGGACTGGATGGGGATGAAGTGTAGGAGACCCAGGAGATTGAGACTAGGATCCCCTGGAGAGCCACAGAGGCCAAGGCCTCTAAATAAAAACGCAGGAATCATGTGGCTCAACGCAGTGATTCACTCCCACCTCATAGCCAAAGGCCAAGATTTAACCCAGCTGGCCAGGTTGTGTATGTCCCTGTCTGAGCTCCCCACACTAGAATCATCCGTGGCTGCCCGAGGGCTAGTGTGACTCAAGGCCCACGACTGGAAAAGGGAGGTCCTCCGAATCCTGTGGCCAGGACAGAGCGCAGGAGTTTTGTGTGTCATGGAGCAACAGGGTCCCAAGGAGAACCCTGAAGCCTACATGGCCAGAAAGCAGCTTCTGGCCATACTGGCAGGGAAGGTCCCCATAGCACCGGGGGGGGAGTAACTTTGAGCACGTGGAATTCAAGCCATTCCTTTATGGAGGCTTGAACCACGAGATGAAAATGGCCTTGGGAATCATTAACCCAAAGGCCATGCATTGAGAGGATTTCAATGAGAACCTTAGGAGGATTGCTGACCATAAGGCTGGAGCCCTAAAACCCCCTCCAAAGACACACAGGAAGGAGGCTGGGAATTGGGAGCCAATACAGGAGGTGACATACTCCAATTATGGCCCTCACTCCCAGCACAGAAAATCAGCCCCAACTTCAGTCACCAGAGGGAACTGGAATTCTTGTCCCCCTCCAAGACAGGACTACAGAGGAAGGAGCACTGGCAGGGTAGAGAGCCCCAAGGTCCCCCGAGCAAGGCAGGGAAATCTGCGCCTCAGCCCCAAGTTCCCAAACTGGCCCCAGACAATAGCGTTCCTAGGGAGACATCCGGAGGCTATGACCCAGCCACCCAGACATACCCTGCAGAGAAAGTCAAGCTCTGTGGTGCCCTGAGGAGGCTTGGGCTGGACATGAGTCAGTTCGACAGGAAGCCCACTGTCGAGCTCATTGATGCCTTAGAAAAACACCTCCAGGTGGGAAGTAGACAGCCAATAAATAATGTGACCAATGGTCCCCTTCCGGCTGGATACTATTCCACCTTGGAACTGCAATAATAGGGGTGCCCTCAGTCTCCCTAAGGATGTTGCGGCTCGGCTAACGCCCGACAGTTGGGGTAGATTCTGGGTGAAGGCAGGTATAGGGACCAATAGAGAAAAGACTCCTGCCACTCTCTTAGTAGACTCAGGGGCAGTGCTAAATCTGCTTCACCCCAAGCTGGCAAGGCATGGTGAACCCACCCCAGAGACTATCTGGGGAGGGGGCACCAAGCCACAACCTGGACAAATATCCCCATGACCATTAATACATTCCATTTCCTTGTGTGGGCTTCTGCAAGGTCGCCTTGATATCTCCGCAGTGCACTGCTGCACTGCTATCAAGGCTCCCGCCCCTGTATGCATAACCAGTGACCCGTGGGAACAAGATTTCCCCGAGGTGTGGATCAGAGATAAAATAGAATGTGGGAAAGTAAAGGGCACCTGTGTAATGTGGGAAAGTAAACGGCGTCTGATGTGGAGGATGGTTGATTTTCGAGCTTTAAACTCTGTCACTCCCCCCATAGTCCCAGTTGTGGCCAAATACAATGAGATCCTGTCAGCCATTGCTGCGGGCACCTGGTACTATAGCATGGTGGACCTAGCTAATGCCTTCTGCTCAATACCACTGCATGAAGTGTGCTGGTATAAATTTGCCTTCATGTTTAGAGGGCAACCGTACGTTTTCAAACACACACCCCAGGGTTTCCACTCAAGTCCACGCATTTGTCAGGGTGTGGAATAGGCTGCAACCACCCCTCCAATCCCATGTCTTCTCCTACGTGGATGACATTCTGGTTCACTCCGACTTGGAAGAGAAAACTAGAGACATCACCAGGGGGGTTTTGGGTTTGGCGGACACCGGGTTGAAGGCCAATAGAAAAAAGGTCGGGTCAGCCACCACTGAGGTAATTCCTGGACTCTGCCTGGGAACTGAAGGCTGCACACCCAATGCCCAGAGGGTAGAGGTGATTGCCAAATTGCCAGCCCCTACTGATGTTGTTACTCTGTTTACTGGGCGTCCCACGAACAACTCCAAATGTGCTCAAATCTTGGTGGGGAAAATTAGCCCAGAGCACAAGTTAGCAAAACAAGAGGCAGGGCAACACAGCAGAAACTTTAAACCCAATGTCTAGGATGGCCAAACCAAGAAGCACACCAAACATGAAATAATAACTGTGATTTTTTTTAAATACAAGAAAACAGTGTATGCAACACATCACACAAGTAACTATAGAAAATAAAGGTGGTAGCGGTATAGAGGAATGTTTGAGAGGGGTTTTTTGGAATTGGGTGATACTACACCTGTCTGAAGCCTGGGGTAGATCACAGAGGAGGCCAGTAATTGTGCAGTCTCGGACTGAGATGAGGGGAAAGTTTCGGCGGACGAAGCAGCAGCAAGGTGGGATGGAAGTTCAGAGCGATCGGGGGAAAGGTTTGGGAATCAGGGGTTTTTATGGGGAAAAATTACCGTAGGCTAGTCTGTATTTTGGGAGGGAATAATGAGGTTTGGGTGCGAGAAAAATGTTCCGAAACGTAGAATTTAGCATCATTGAATTAATTCTGAATTGACAAGGGGAATGGCCAGTATGCAGATGCAGCGTGCTTGACAGTTAAGCATCTAACTCGTCAAGTTGCCTGCTTGAGGCAGAGAGTTTTTGTATTAGCGTGCATCTTTAATGAGGTGTTTGTATAGGGAGGTCTCCTAAAGCGAAGTTTGGGCTGAGGTCTGGCTTTCTTGGTGGAAAAAGGGGAATGTTCAGCAATTAATGGCCATGCCAAAGTTCTGTGCTTGTTTGGGGGCCCTTAAAAAACACTTGGCCGAGGGTGGCAAAATGGGGCCGAATTGTGATATCAAAAATTATATCTAATACCTTCTTTAAAATCAGGCTAGTAAACCTATTTAAAAATCCCCCCCCTGAAAATGGGCAGTTTGGAACAAATTGAACATTTTAATTTAAAAATTTCAAAGTTAAATTTTTGCGGGGAATAGGGATCTGCCCACAGATGTAGCATCATACCATGGGGCCATGGGGATTTTGCAGGGAGCACAAAGGGTTTCTATCTCATAAAAACATTTTCCCATCTAAACACCTAAACCTAAACACATTCACACAAATGTCAATTAAGCAGCAAAAGAAGTCAAAATGTCCTGTCAATAGTTAATGATCTGTTAGTTAATAACAATGGTAGTAAATAATACAATGCAAAAGTACTTTGAAGTGGGAAGCAGGAGGGGTGCTTCTCAATGAGGTTTTGCAGGAGCAGAGCAGCAAACAGTAAGCAATTTGGGCCCCTTTAAAAAAATAAAAATTTGGGAACCAATGGAAGAACCCTCCTACCAATGGAGAAAAGGTAGCGGAGCAATGAAAAAAAAAAATGACAATGAAAAAAATAATTCCCAAAAGCATGCTCTGGAAATGAAGGCAATCCAACGAGCAATTTAGTCCAATGTGGATATGGAATGAGAGTTCGTAGTCCAGTGGAGGTGAGGGATAAACAGGAAATTCTACACACACTCCCCTTAAACAGGAAAAGTCTTGTAACTGGAAGCAATGAGCAAAATAAGAGTCCATCCAAGTAGCGGGAAAAAAACAGCAACAAAATGTCCAAGTCTGTAGGCAAGTTAGCTGGAGGACGCTAACTTTTTGCAGGGGCCGGCTTGCAAAGCATCAGTAACAGGATTAGTCCAAATGGCAGAAGTTTTTTAAAATCTAGGATAGTGGCAAGATAGTCCAAAAGTCCATTGGGAGTTGCTGGACTGCTTCGCCTGGGGTCCCCAACTGCAGAAGCAGGATCAGGTTGTCATCTTGGGCCTGGCTTTCGGCTGGAATGCTGATGTCTCAGCATTCACCCCCCACCCGGGGGTGATGGATGCGTCCGGAGGTGGTCCCAGCTCTTGGGAACCGTTGGCCTGTAGCTAATTTACAGAAGACTGACATTGTTAATAGCCAATGTAGACAATAAATGCAAACTGCTGGCTTGAAGCCTACTAGGAACTCAGTTGAACTTCTGGAAACTTTTGGCTCACTGTAACCAAGCAGACTTCGCGGAGAGAGGACTTAAATAGCTCCCCAGTCTGTGTAGCTTAGGAAGGCCGAGACAGGAGTGAGATTGCCGATTCGGTGCCTGCATAAATCCATCGTCCTTAAGGCTGGATTGTCTGGTCCCATCTACAAGCTGGCCTTAGGTCCAATGTACAGTTAGCAGAAGAATAACCAAAGTCTGCCCACCTCCCTCTACAGGATGAGTTCCCGTGGGGCAGAATGTGGCTCATTGCCCCTTCCTGCTCAGGTGCAAGATCGACACTCCAAACCTAATGAGATATATAACGAGGGCTTGGGGTTTGCCTGATGACACAGTGCTGATGGCTCAGTGCTGGCTCCGGAATCAGCAGCTGTCTCCTTACCTCACAAATATAGATCAGACTACGTGGGGAGACCTAAAGATTGGTTGCCCTGGGTGGGCTTTGAAACCAACGAGGGCATGCATAAAACACAAAACACTCACAAAGAACTATTTAAAAACATATGGGTGTGCGCCTCGGGCTCTGATGAAATCTACAAGCTGAAGCTAAAGTGCCTGATTTTAACCCACAGTGCGCGGAATCAGACGTATGGCAAGTATCAACTGTAACGTGATCAAGATGATCAGAGGGTGAAGGGCAAAGTGAGCTATCGCTTGCCCTGTGGAAGACCACGTGATCCCACCACAAGTGTTTAGCGGTGGCTTCCAGTTCCTCAGATGTTTTGACAATCACCTAGCGGAATGATTAACCGTTCGGTAATTTGCTGGAGGGAGTGCAAAACCTCCTTAACTCTTTGTGCTAGGCTGGTGAGGTTCCTGAGCCATAAACTAGCAGAATGTCGTCTTCCAGGTGGAAGCCACCTAGCTCGGCTTTACCCATTGGTTACCAGTCATTGTTTAGTGTCCATTGCTTACTGTTTGCTGCTCTGCTCCTGCAAAACCTTCATTGAGAAGCACACTCCTGCTTCCCACTTCAAAGTACTTTTGCATTGTATTATTTACTACCATTGTTCATTAACTAACAGATCATTAACTATTGACAGGACATTTTGACTTCTTTTGCTGCTTAATTGACATTTGTGTGAATGTGTTTTACAGTTTAGGTGTTAAATAGGAATGTTTTTCTAAATGAAGAAACCCTTTGTGCTCCTCCGGAAATCCCCATGGCCCCATGGTATGATGCTACATCTGTGCAGGCAGATCCCTATTCGACGCTAAATTTATTTTGAAATGTTTAATTGGAAAATGTCAATTTGTTCCAAACTGCCCCTTCAGGGGTCGGTATAATACCGTTACTAGCCTGACTTTAGAAGGTATTAGATATAATTTTTGATATCACAATTCGGCCCCATTTTGCCACCCTCGGCCAAGTGTTTGTGAGGCCCCCGAACAAGCACAGAACTAGGCATGGCCATTAATTTCTGAACATTCCTTTCTCCACCAAGACAAGCCAGACCTCAGCCAGATCTTCGCTTTAGGAGACCTC